>MKEJ01068011.1:0-10209 GCA_001753735.1 Embelia ribes | reverse complement strand
AATTTTTTTTGGATACAAAAAAGTAGTTGCTTTGGAAAATAGAAAAAGAAACCAATGAAAGGGTAACGTGGATAGTTTACAAATTTTTTACATTGAAATTGTAAAATTAACACTTATTTAGAAGTTTTGTCATTTTGCTACAAGGCTAATTAAAAAAACGGAGAGAATAGTAAATAAATCATAATAGAGAAAAATTCTAACTAGAAAGCAAAATCAACTACGAAACTATTAATTCTAATCTAAATAATATTTCAATCAATATTTTGACTCAATTCTTTGCCGTCGAGGTAACTTTGCTACATAATTTTTCCCCTCAAGATGAACGTGTAAGGAACTGAACAATCACTTTGAACAAGAATCTCCAACCTTTGAATCTTCAAGTCTTTTATCTTCGAGATCTTGAAAGTACATTTGGAACAAATAAGTTTAATCTCCTTCTTTGTGTTATTGTAACGATGAAAAATAGAAATATTTTACCTACTATTATTTGACACAAAGATAAATTCGATTTTAGTTGAGAGCGATGGAATCCTATTGTACTTATCTATTCGGTTATGAGAACAATCTCCATTCGGGATGTTCAATTTTGGTTGAGGATGGCAAACACCTATTGTACTTGCATTTTCATTATCAAGAATAATCTTCATTCGGTATGCACAATTGGGGTCATACTTAACCTAGCACAAATATCTTTATTTTTAATTTTATCTTTTCTAATTTTTCCACGCATCCACCTCAACATACGCATCTCTGCTACACTCATCTTGTGTTCATCTTGTTTCTTATTAGCTCATTACTCTTTTCTATATAATAAAACTAGTCATACCGCGGTCTTATAAAAATTTTCCTTTAACTGTAAAGGCATATTGCATTCACATAAAACTTAGGATGCATTTCTCCACTACATCTATCCTACTCAAACTCTATGGTTGATATCTATTTTTACCCCACCGTTACTTTACAGAATGGATCATAGATGTTGAAACAACACTGACCTATTGAGCCTAAAAATTCAAGATTCTAAAATATGTCTCCATAATTCCATTTTATCATTAATTGTAACATCCCAAAATAGCATTTCCTTAAGATAATAAGGAAAATCTATCAACATATTGGAGCATAAGTCGACTGTTAAGATCAGTTGACTGATTTGCACATCAGTCGACTGATACTTGGACAGACAACAAACTTGCCAAGTGTTGAGATACGCATAACCTGAGGAACTAACCATACATACACATATAGATATGTACAGAAACTTAGAGAAACGTTATGTATGTCTTTGCGACATTCCTTTTTATCCCCTCATGTGATTATGTAGAGAGAGGGAGAGAGAAACCATGAGAAAGTACAATCATTGACTCAAAAATCTGTCATTTTGAGTGATAATTAGCTTCTATAAGTTTTTTTTATCAATGTATTTACTATCAAATCCCTATCCTTGAAAAAGTTATGCCTATGTCCCTTTGGAAATCTCGATATAATCTCGTGTATAAAACTTGAAGATGAATGATTAGTCATTTTTGGGGTAGCATACGCTTTGTTGGAAAAAAAAACTCCCAAGTTTCAACAAGCTTGGTGAAAGATGACCTTGCATGTGCATGAAAGAAAGCTTTTAGGATGAAATAAAATGAGAAATTCATTTTTAAGCCTTAAAAGTTGGATTTCGGTCTTGTAACAAGGAGAATCAATCGACTAATTAGTCGAATGATTTAGACGGGAAATTGAGAAAATTGTTTGCATGTAATCTTAATTTGGCTCTAGAATTTTGAAGAAATTGGAGGTGGTACAATACTAGCCTTGGAAGAGTGTTTAGTGGCCTCGAGAAAATTTTGAGTAAAAAAAGTTGGTGACAAAATCTAAAAAATTGCAATGATTAGAGAACAAGGTGAAGTATGTGGTGAGACTAGTGTGGCATAATGATGAAAATCACCTCTTTAGTGACTTGTGAAGTGGGAATCTAAGGTAACGCCTCCACTTTCCCTAGAAAATTAATATTTTTGGGCCAATCAGTGGACTATTGGCTCACATCAGTTGACTGATTTTAATGATAGTTCTAAGAATGGTTTTCATGTGTGTGGTTTCCAATCCTAAACTTATTTTTGTGAGAAAAAGTAGAATAAGGACAAGCGTACTTTGAGACCAGCCCTGCATGTTAGTTGTTTAACCCTTTCATGATACACGAGATCGTAAAAAGAAGGTAAGCGTTCAAGATAATTTGTAAAAGACTTACGAAAATTCTAAATACCGGGAAATCAATCAACTAATATAGGTAATCAGTCGACTAATTTACCTTGATAGAACTGAAATGTGCCTTGCATGCGATGAATTGCAAAGTGGAACCCCTTGTTGCTTTTGACGAAGTGAAAAATAAATGATGATGAGGATTTGGTGACCTTTTATGGAAGTTAAGAAACGTTTAGAAAGTTTTTTGACAACGGCGAAGGCACAATTAGGCTATTCTCTTAGTAAATTTAGCACACTTTGATTTTTTCAGTAACTTAGATTAATTTTGATGAAAGTAAAATGTTGAGACGTGTAATGACGAACGCTGATGTTATGAATATATAAAGTATGACGAATATGTCAAGACAAATAAAAAGAATGGGGACGTTGTTGCATGATACATAGATGATATGCCCTTTGTGGTTTAAATTAACGTGGTCTAAGTTCATAATATTGTTAATTAATGCTAATAAACTACTCACGAACAAGAAAGGGAGTATTAATGAGAAGTGACCCTCTTTGACATGTGACACTATTTAAGTTGACAAACATGGCTAAATATATAAACCTTAGTAAGGGCAAATTTGATGAATGCTGACAATTGACCTTTACAAACGAGTAGGAACATGAGAAAACTATGGGATGTACTTAATCCCCAGTAACTGAGTAAAGAAATGCAGCAAATTTAGAGATAGAGCTAAGTAATGACGACCTAATTTGAAGATTGAGTGAAGTAATGATGACCTAATTTGATGACAAATAATGAGACAAATATCACAGGAGAATAATTACTTATGGAGACTTGGATGACAACCCTTCTAAATAGATGCTGACTTGTCAACATGAACGAAGAAATTTGGCAAAACAGACCTAACTCTTAATGATAACAAATGGAGCTTCAGCGATGATCCTATAACGTTAACTAAATCTAATAATCCAATCTACGAAAAAATATGAAACGGTATGGAATTGGAAGTGACAGGGAGCCAAATGAAAATGGTGGTTATACTAGAGTAATGACTTATCTGACATATGACACGGGAGCCCAACAAGACCCAGGAAAGAATATTACTAGACAACGAGACCCACTTTGACATATGGACTGACGTATCCTAACATAACCCCAGAGACTAAGAGATGTGAACATGGCAAACCTGTGGTGTATCAGTTGTGATGACGATAGTGAGGAAGCTTAGCAAGGTATGGAACCAAATTTATATCATTTTACATTGCATTGCACATGTACGGATACATTAAAACCCTAGCGAATAAGTTAATTAGTAATATATGGTGAATCAAAATAAGATGATCAATTGGCATAAATAATAACGTATTGTGAAATATGCAAAACAAAAAATCTAGTGAAATATTTAAAATACACACAGGCGTGGCATACAAAAAAATTAAGAATATGGCATAAATATCTTCGAGGATGTATTGTGTAAGAATGCGAGTTGGGGAAACATGAGATAACATTTTGCAAATATGGCACTTTTTGAAAGTACGGGCCACGTGGGCCACATTGTGAGAATTTAAAATCTTTGTTACATTCGACACAATACCATTTAAGTCTCTTTAGAGACTTCGGATGTGAATAGCACCCCTTTCAAGAATCTTTATCCATAAGGTTTCGGGGTACGTTTTCCATGTTGTCATTAAGTATTTTCTCTAACACGTCATTCAGGGCCCAACACGTCTAAGCGCGATAATTATATAGATCTAATGTGGCGATGTAAGATGCGATTACTATGTAATTGTGGCTTTATGACCCGCGATGCAATAAAATGATAAGTGATGCGATGTAACAAGTATGATATGCATAATACCATAAGCTATGGTAAAACATATGAAGAAAATAGTTTTATGTTCAAAAAGGATGTTCTTCCTTAAATTGTGCTAAGATATGTTGTCTTATTGTGAGTTTTATTTTGAATCAATAAGCGTGATACCTTTACCCAGAAAATATCCTAACTGTCTGCTATATTTCCTATTTGGAAACCTAGTAGATAAGGAAAACTGGTGCCCAACTCGCCATCGTTGCACATAAATGGAAGAGTGGTAGAATTAGCTAAGAATAGGAGTTGGAAGATTTGCAAAGGTGCTAGGCCTTCTCGGCTATTGTTGTTTTTATTTTCTTCTAGTATTTCAATAGTTGTAAATTAAGCTATAGGGCTTCAAAACTTGTAATATGTTTTCCTAAAACTCTTTTTATGTAATTATAATCAGTTAAGTTTTCTACTTTAATAAGATGTTATCTACATATAGACTCACGTGTTGGGTCATTCGGAATTCGGAGCGTGATAGGATGATATTATATCTACTCAAGTTACGTAAACCTTAGTTGGACTTGGGTATTGAGTCCATCTAGGATGAGTCGTGGTTAGAAGATGAGTGGAATAGGTAACCACAATGAGTGAAGTAGGATTGGAATAGATCATAATGAGATGTGTCAGCTTTGGAGACATTTGCATTAAAAAGAAGAATGAAAATTTTTCATAAAGGTTGGAAATTTTTAGCATAATAATTTGGTGAAAATGGATTTTAAGATAAGAGACTAAGCATAAGATGAGTGAAATTTGAGAAGTGGCAAGAAGTGTAAGTGTGGTTGAATTTGGCAAGTGGTATATAGCTATGGTAATTGTGCGATGATGGATTCAAAAGACAAGGTAGCATATATTTTATTTTGAACTCTGGCGTATAGTTTGTTTTGATGAAGGACGTGATTAGTTGGAGATGATAACAGCTTACTAGACTGATAGTAGAGGGTTTCTTGGGTAAATTTACTCTACTATGGGACTGGGACAGTTGATTGAGTTTCTAACTACATTTAGAATCTGATATATGGCGAGACGTGGTGATAGATGAATGCATATGATTACAACATGCAAAAACTAGTGCCTAGTTGCCATAGAAAGGAACTAGCACACAAGAAAGATGATAACGAGCAAATAAAATTAAGAAAATCAATTTGATAGGCAAACATGAGAATACAATGCATAAGCATTCATATGTAGCGTTAAGTGTAGTTATGCATGAAATCTTTTTATGAAGTAGTTTAACAAGAATATAGAAGACGGTGAATAGAGAACCTTAGTGCCGATTGTGACTGACTGCAAAATCTTGCTGACTTAGCTAAACTAATGATTGACTTTAATAGCGAACCAACCTCAAAGGTAGTAAAGCCTATAGACTATGAAAATGAAAGTAATTTTAAAGAAATGAATGAGCCGCAAATGAATGTCATGGACTATGATGATGACGATCCCTCATAAGAGGACCCTGACGAATTTGAAGAAGAATTTGAACAAGACGTTGAACTTGAAAACAATCCTAGTTACGAGGGGAAACCGGAAAATTAGCCTGAAAATGAGGAGGATATTGAAGATAATGAGCCTATACCTACGATCCCTTTACAAGAACCGACGTCACAAGATGCATATGAGACTTGGGTGTATAACCGCAATCAGATGAATCGGACCCGTGAATTAGACAATATGGCATATTGCTCAACGGGACGAGAAAATGAATACGATGCAAAAAGCTAAGAAATGCACCAAGTTCGGATGCGTTTTGCTGTAATGTTTCATCCTATCATTCATATGGATATGGATTTGACTAGTGCATCCCGATGGATTAATATAATGGAGACTGCATTTAGAGATGCCAGAGTACGTAACAAATTAAATCAATTAGAGTTTGCAATGTGCTTCCTAAGAGGTGAAGAAGAAGCATGGTGACACGATATAATGACCTTCCTTTACGATATCGGCTGGGAGAAAGTGCACGACTGGGAAGATTTAAAAAATTTTTTGAGCGACGATTTTGTAACCAGGTTGTTAACGAAGAAAGATGGAAGCACTTTCGCAACTTGCACTAAAATGATCAAATAGTCCTCAAGTACTATCGTGAGTTTGCAAACCTGTACAGATACGTATCAGAGTTTGTACAAACACTGAGATAGAAGATGGACCAATTTTATAAGGGACTGAGATTTCCAATCCAGAACCTAGTTGCTCCCCTATAGCCTTACAACTATGAGTCAATGGCAAATCTGGCGAGAGAAGTAGGGCGGATGCTTCTGTGAGGTATTCTTTTTCCAAGATCTTATTTAAATGTGATAGATGCTTAGTTAATAAATTATAGACTCGATTTTGTGACCAATAAATAGATAATACGAAACACCCCCACATTGTAATATACTAAAGCCCCATGACACTTTGAATATAGTGCGGTGAGAAGATTTAGACCTGTGATGGTGGTTAGAGAAAAATGCATAAAGAAAGGTGGATGTGTAATTTGTGGTGGCTCAATTTATGCCATGGTTGATGAGACATGATGAGATATAAGATCAAGAAGGAGACTTTAGATTATGACCCTGCAACCCAAACTAAGAAAGGCCCTAAACTTCGAGGACGAAGTTCCAATTATGTATGGAGAAATGTAACATCCCAAAATGACCTTTCCTTTAGATAATAAGGAAAATCTATCGATGTATTGTAATATAAGTTGACTGTTAAGATCAATCGACTGATTTGCATATCAGTCGATTGATACCTAGACATACATCAAATTTGCCAAGTATTGAGGCACGCGTTAACTGAGGAACTAACCACACATACACGTACAGATTCATACAAAAACTTAGAGAAACACTTTGTATGTCTTCTCAACATTCCCTCTTATCCTCTCATGTGATTATGTAAAGAGATAGAAAAAGGGAAACCATAAGAAAGTACTATTATTGACTAAAAAATATGTCATTTTAAGTGATAATTAGCTTCTATAAGTTTGTTTTATCAATGTATTTACTATCAAATCACCATCCTTGAAAAGGTTGTGCCTCTGTCCCTTCAGAAATCTCGAGTCAGGCTCGTGTATAAAGCTTGAAGATGAAGGAATAGTGATTTCGGGATAGTATACACTTTTTTGAAGCAAAGTTTTGGAGAAAACTCTCAAGTTTCAACAAGCTTAGTGAATGATAACCTTGTATGTGCATAAAAGAAAGTTTTAAGGATGAAATAAAGGTGAGATGTTATTTTTAAGCCTTAAAAGTTGGATTTTAGTCCTAAAACAAAGGAAATCAGTCAACAGATACCCCTTATCAGTTAACTAATTTAGACGGAAAATTGAGAAAATTGTTCGCATATGCCTAAATTTTGGCTTTAATCTTAATTTGGCCCCAGAATTTTGAAGAAGTACTCAAGGTGGTACAATACGAGCCCAGGAAAAATGTTTAGTGGCCTCGAAAAAGTTTTATGAAAAAGAAGTTGGCGACAAAACCTCGAAAACCACGATATTTGGAGAACAAGGCAAAGTATGCAGCGAGACTAGAATTGCATGATGATGAAAATCACCTCTTTGGTAACTTGTGAAGTAGGAATCTAAGGTAACACCTCTACTTTCCCTTGAAAACTAGTTTTTTTGCTGTGATAGAGCCAATTCGTCGACTATTGGCTCACATCAATCGACTGATTTTGACGAGCAGTTTTAAGAATGGTTTGCATGTGTATGGATTATAACCCTAAACTTAGTTTGGTGAGAAAAAGTGGAAGAAGGACAAGCGTACTTTGAGACTAGCCCTGCATGTTAGTTGTTTAACCCTTATACGATACACGTGATTGCAAACAGAAGGTAAGCATGCGAGATTACTTGTGAAAAACTTAAGAAAAGTATGAACACAGGACAATCAGTCGACTGTTATGGGTAATCAGTAAATTGATTCACCTTGACAAAACTGAAATATGACTTGTATGCAAATGAATTGCATAGTGGAACCCCCTGCTGCTTTTGACGAAGTGAAAAATAAGTGATGATAAGACTTTGGTGACCTTTCATGGAAGTTAAGAAACGTTTAGAAAGTTTCTTGGCAGTGGCGAAGGCATGGTTAGGCTATTCCCTTAGTAAATTTAGCGCACTTTAAGATTTCCAGTAATTTAGAATAATTTTGATGAAAGTAAAATGTTGAGACATGTAATGACGAAAGTTGACATTATGAATATATAAAGTATGATGAATATGTCAAGACAAATAAAAAGAATAGGGATGTTATTTCATGGTATGCAGACGATATACCCTTTGAGGTTTAAATTAAAGTGGTCTAAGTCCATAATGTTGTTAATTAATGCTAATAAACTACTAATAGACAAGAAAGGGAGTGTTAATAAGAAGTGACCCTCTTTGATCTGCGACACTATTTAAGTTGATAAATATGACTAATTATATGAGTCTTAGTAAGGGCAAATTTGATGAAATACTGATAGATGATCTTTACAAATGAGTTGGAACATGAGAAAACCATGGGATGTACTTAATTCCCAATAACTGAGCAAAGAAATATGGTGATTTCAGAGATAGAGTTAAGTAATGATGACCTAATTTGATGACAGACAGTGAGACAAATATCACATGAGAATAATTATGTGCGAAGACTCGGATAACGACCCTTCTGAATAGATGTTGCCATGTCAACGTGAATGAAGAAGCCCGGCAAAATAGGTGCCCAACTCGCCATCATCGCATAGAAATGAAAGAATGTTGGAAGTAGCTAAGAATATGAGTTAGAAGATTTACAAAGGTGCTAACATGAACAGTCAAAACCTTATCGGCCACTGTTGTTTTTTTTTTCTTCTAGTATTTCAGTAGCTGTAAACTAAGCTATAGGGCTTTAGAACTGTAACATGTTTTCCTAAAACTCTTTTTATGTAATTATAATCAGTTAAATTTTCTTCTTTAATAAGATGTTGTCTAAATATAAACATGCATGCTGGGTTGTTCGAAATCTTAAGCGTGACATTAATGCCTACCCTAGTCTCGTTAATCAAAACTATATCACCGGCAAAGAATATGCACCACGATCTTTGGTTTGAATGTGTTTTGTCATATTGTCTCTTACTATTGTAAACAAAAAAGGGCTTAGTTCTGAGCCATAATGCAATGCTATTGTAATGGAAAAGTTAGATGATAAGACACCATATGTTTTGACATTGGCAACTGCACCCACATAGATATCCTTGATAATATTTATATATTTAAGAGAAACCAATTTCTTTGTCAAAACCCATTAAAGTACCTCTCTGGAAATTCTATCATATGCCTTATCCAAATCAATAAAAAACATATGTAGGTCTTTCTTTCTCATTGTATATCTCTCCATCAGTTATCGCAATAAATGAATTGCCTCTATAGTCGATCTCTTAGGCATAAACTAAAATTGAATTTTTGAAATTACAATATTTTTTCTTAACCTATACTCAATTCTCTCTTAGAGTTTCATAGTATGACTTATGAGTTCAATCCTACGATAATTTGAATAATTCTGTATATCACCCTTATTTCTTATATAAAAATACTAAAGTACTATTTTTCCATTCATCGAGTATCTTCCCATTGTCCCAGATTTTGTTGAATAGGGTTGCCAACCGTTTTATCTCTACATCACCCAAAACTTTCTAGACCTTAATAGGAATGTCATTCGGTCCGACTACTTTGTTCATCTTTATTTTTCTTAAAACCTCTTTACCCTTGTACTCTTTAATCTTTCTCATAAAGTTGCGATTAACTTCTTCCGAAGGCTAAATTACTCTACCGATCACCATTAAAAAGTTTGTCCCAAAATAATCTTTCAATCATTATTTAATTTGCTCATTTTTAACCAAAATCTTATCATTCTCACTCTTTATGCATCTCACGCCAATTCAAATCCTTACTCTTCTTATCTTTCAGTTTTACAATTTTATATAACTCATTTTCTCCCTCTTCTATATCTAATCTTCTAAAAAGTTCCTCATAAACTTTAGATTTTGCATCCCAAATGACTTTTTTTACTTTATTTTTTGTTTCTTTGTATCTCTCATAATCTTGATTAACCCTACACTTTTTGAATTCCCTATAACTCTCATATTTTTATTTAACCACTACTTTCACCTCTTTAGTCTACCATCAAAATTCCTTTCCAGGGGGCACTTTCCTCGAGATTCCCCAAGT
>MKEJ01068005.1:0-28381 GCA_001753735.1 Embelia ribes | reverse complement strand
ACACATATGTATTAGGGCAGGATGTTGGGTTATATATGAGTTGGCTATCATTATATTATCTTTTCTTTTCTTTCAGTTCACGTCCCCGAGTTTATAGGAATTCGGGGCGTGACATATGGATACATATGTGGATACAAATTCGATAATTATCAAAAAGTTCTGGATACTGACACAGTGAGGATTCTGCATTTTTATATATTTTTTTAATAACTTTATAAGTTAGTAAAATTATGTATTGGTTGTTAATTCAAATTAGCAACTAAGCAATTGCATTTTGTTATAACCTAGTACACCTTACTAACGAGTATCAATTATCAAAAAACCCAAAAATATGTCATGCACTAAAAGAATAAATAACTATTGAAACGTGATTTGTGAAAATCACTAAAATGTATGGCTGAAAATGAATAAAAATTGACTGAAGTAGAAAAAATGTTACAAATTGATCCGTTGTGTTCGTGACAAGTCCAAAATGAGTAAATTGTGTATCCAAAATTTTAATAATTAAATAACATTTTGGACTCGCCATGTGGCGTGTTGGACTTATATTTCGAAGTTTCCGCGGAGTATTGTGTATCCGATACGTGTCCGCACGGACACAACACCTATTTTGGAGTGTCCGTGCTTCCTAGTCTTTAACCATATAATCAAATTCTTCACTTTTTCAAACATAAATTTAGAAAAACTATATAAAAAGATTACACAAACCATCAGTGAGAGCTTTGATCAACACATCCCTTCTGCCCCTGAAATCATTGAACACATTCTCAACACTCCACTGATTCATGATTACCAGACCTCTCTCACTATCATTTAAATTCAAATCGGAAAATACAGTAGTTGGAATTGTAAAAGGACAAAAACGGGACAATTAGGGTTTCTGAGGAAAGAAAAAAAAAATATCTATCTGATGGTGTTATAAAAAAATAGCACTTTTCGGATTAATTATTTTATCCTCCTATCATTCACTCGCTTTAAATTAGGTCAAAAATGCATTAAGACAATTGTATGAAATATGGATTTTTTGGATTAATCATTTAACCTCTTATCCTTCGCTCACGTTAAATTCGGTCAAAATGCATTATAACAATTGTATGAATTTGGAGACATTAATGGTGAGAATAAATACCACACCCACTGTCAAATTTTCATAAACTTTGCCAACCGCATCCGCTACATTCACAAGCATGTAAAAATGCACACGTTAACACAACTTAAAATCCACAATCGCTACTAATTTTAAATATCATATAGTTACGCTAGAATTAAATGCATATATGAACCAATGTCGTCTTTCTAAATTGGACGTGAGTTTGAGCAAACATTGCTATTCTGGTTATGATTATAATGGAACTAATATGTTACGTCTCCCTATTCCACTTGTCTTCAAGACAGGATTTTGTCCAAGTTGATAGGCTAATTTATAAATCAAAATATAAGATGACTCGTTTATTGTGTATGATATGCAAATACAACAGACGGACCGAAAATTACCAAAACCGATCAAGAATCCAACCATAAACCCGAGGAAACCCATTACATAGGTATTAGTCGGTTAAGAAAAATTGCATTTAAATGTTTAGTGAAAATAAAAAGTGGCTTGATTTCCTAATTCTTGATTGAGATTTTTTTATTAAATAGAAAGGCCTTCCACTAGAGAGTCGCTTTAAAATTTGGTCAACAATAACTATAAAGACTACATAGATGTATTATGATGGTTAATATTGGATTAGAAAGATTAATTGCTGAGAATTGTGGGTATCCATGCTATCATGTTTTACCATTATGATATAATTCCTTATCGTCAAATTGTATACATTATTAAGATCACCCTGCTGGCTCTTTCCAACAGCTATGTTGCTTTGTCTTCACCTCTTTTTTATGTTACTCAAAGTGAGATAAACAATCAGGGAAGTATGGGAATGGTTGTTCAAAATTCAAAAAAGCAAATCATGGCATCGGCAGCTTGTTCGCTAGGTAAAACTCGAAGTGCTCTAAAGGCAGAAGGTTTAGCTTTTAGAATGTCGGTTTCGCTTTGCAAAGTGCTAGGATTTAAGATGGTAATTCTTTACGGCGATAATGAACTCGTTCTCAAGGCTGTCAAGGACAAAACCACGCCTTCAGACCGATTCGAAAATTTTCTAATTGTTGATGATATTAAGAGTGCTTTGTTAACTTTTGATTTTATTCAGTGCTATTTTGTCAAGCAGGAGGGCAATGTAGTGGCTCATGAGCTTGCTAAAGCCTAGACTAGGAATTAATTTTTCCTCATGTTAAAGTGCTATTTTGTTGCAGCAGATGCTGTCTTGATTGAGGAATAAAATATAATGGTTGAATTTCAAAAAAAAAAAATAAGAAAAAAAAAAAAAACACTGCAAGAGTATTCCCGTTCAGTCCTCAGTCTAGAGATATACTGGCCTTATCTTATCATAAGTATGCCATAGTGTAGTCACTTCGCATTTGAAATACTCTCATATAGAGATATTAGAAATTTCTCATTATTAATGGATCATCACAAACGCCCTCAACTAAGTCTATCATTACCACAACATTCTAAGTGAATCACACAGTACGAAGTACAATAACAATAGTAACTAACACCTACAATAGAGGGTTATAACATCACCAATCGTAAATCGATCTGGTCAAAAAGCCCTAAAGAAACAATCATCAACCACACTAAACTAAAAAATGAAAATCAAACTTTCAATTAAGTGACATGATTAAGCATTGGGGAAGGGTTATTTAACACTCTTAAAAAAGGTGCAATGGTGAGGCACAGTTTTGGGCCACAGAAACAAAATCTAACACAAGTAATTACAAAACTGTCCCTGTAATTTTTTATTGCTAGATTTTGTTTTTGGGGTCCAAAACACTTGCATCACCATTACACCCCTTTTAGGGGTGGTAGAGGGCCTCTTTGCCTTCAGCATTCTAGTAATCATATCAAAAGATATGCAAGCTATAATGATTAGGCATTGATGCATAACATAAGCAAAAAGAAACAAAGAAAACCTTAACCTCAATAATTTGGAGTCCGCCAAATGGAATCGAAATAATATATCATGTTGGTTCATTCACATGGATTTTTTTATGCCACTCCGATATCAACACCACTCCTATCTAAGGAAACTTCCTAAATTTTTTTTACGACAAGTGTCTGCTCACATCACTTGCATCCATATTTTACGGGTCTATCTTTAGAGCATTCACAAGTCTTTCTAAGGTGTCGTTTCGCTCATTTGACTTCAAGAATGAAAAATCTAGGATAAGAAATATGCCATTTCTCAATACACAAAGTTATTGAACATTTCTGGAAATCTTACTGAAAATAGAAAAACCTATGGGTGAGATATCTCTTTTCAGTTTCTCATTTCCCACATATCTCCAAACCATACATGACATAATAGATATACAGTTTATGATCAGACGAAACCCTAGTTTCTTCCGCAAAGAGATAGATACGTAAATGCATAAGGTATGACAAAGAACTAACCTTCTCGGATCTGCGTCGCAAACAAGTGTTAGTGGATCGCCTTCGCCATCTCTCTCTCTCTCTCTCTCTGGAGGAAGCCCTGCATCCTGCACTCAGCTGAAGTGGGGGACGAAAGGGAGACACGGAATGGGGGAAAGTTCAATTATACGAATGGTGCCCAATATCCATCAGCATACAATACAATCTGGAAATCAAATGAAAGAAATCGTTTTTTATATTTTATTTTATATATATATATATATAATAATCATCCAATTAGAGAAATTTTTATATTTTTTAGTTTCTAAAAAAATTTTCAGGAATTCTAGTAAATTTCTAAGTAGAAAAATTTATTATTCATAATTAATTCATTTAAAAAAATTAATTTAAAAAACTTATAAAATCACAATTAAGATTCGAAAAAAATATATTTTTTTGTATTTTATTATATGCTATATAATTATTGTAACAATTTTTAATAAATTTTACAGAAATATTGGTGTGGGTAATTTTTAACAAGTGAATTTCTAGTTGAAGAAATAAATTTTTTAAAAGCGAGAAAAAAATAAAATAAAAAAGGCTAGTAGGAATTCTCTTTTAGGTATCTTGAATTGAAATAGTGCCAAGCTCCTTGCATTAGGGGAGAAAATATTTTCAATAGTAGGATTATGCTTTTATAAAACATAAAATAGACAAGGAAAACATTAGCCCATGAATAGTGGTATGAAATTTGATTATTTTTATATCATATTTTATGGCCTTCCTGAATAAAAAATATTAGACCGCTATAGAAAATACTAAACATTTGCCTCAAAATCATATAACATTTGTGGTGACAATTATATTTGATAAATCTTTCCCACGATTGCATATTCCTAAGTCTTTCTGTTTTGAAATATTTTACTTCCCAAAAAACGATGGGAGTATGAACTTGCTGAACAAAACTAAAACTTATCTAGCCACTCTTAAGGTTAAACTATACATAAAATCTGCATATTAAAACTTATCTAGCCACTCTTAAGGTTAAACTATACATAAAATCTGCATATTAGATGATACGGGCTTTCAAGAGCCCTTGATCTAACAAGCTCTAAATTCAAGCCATAGCTCAACTCATTTACAAAATGACTAGGACTCAAACAGAGTTCTCACCGGCCACATTGTCGGCACTTTTACAATTACTTGATGAACTTTCCAAGCGAATACCTATCGTATTTTCACAAACGAGTCTAGTCGATAGCGAGCTGATGTTACAAGGTACAACCGAACTACTATTAAAGAAATGTACTTCAAACTTCAATATGAATTGTGTACACCTGTAGCAAAAAACATGTGAGTATTTTGTCTAATTTTATCCAAGTTTTATAGTTTTGATGGAAAAAAATTATTTTTTAATACAGAAATGTGAATAGTAAATTTTCTCATTGAGAAATCTATTGTAATATTTTTGAAATTTTTACTAAAGATATATAAAATAAAATAGATAGACTGAGACGGTACATTTCTCATTCAATGAAAAATCAAAAGAGAGAATAAATATATTTAGAAAGACTGTTGTGAATACCATTACTAGATACATGCATAATACACCAATTGAATACAAATTATGATTAATATGGTTCTAAGCGCTAAAAAATAAATTTTACTGTTAAAGGCACAAATAATGACCAAAAATAAGATAGGAATGATGATAAAAGCTCAAACTATTAACGAATTAAATTTATTATTTTAGAGTTAGACAACTATCACTGAAATCACATAAAAAAATGAAACAAAAAATGTTGGCGACAAGAAAGACATCCACTTGCCTTTTCTCTTGTAAAACCGACATTGGGGGATCAAATTGGCATGTCGTCATGGTTAACTACGAGAATTATAAAACTTTGTATCGTTGATATGCCAGCGTATCTCAAAATTTTTAAAAAATCGTACAGTGAAGAGCTATCGGAATTATTATTATACCTTCCCGTAATAACTATTGCACAAAAGAATAAGGATAGAATGGTCTACCTCAACATACCAAACCAAGGCTAGGGTGTCATTCACCTCTCGTCGCTCCAAATTACCCATTGAATGGACAAACATATACCTATGCAAGTACAATTCAGACTCTACGAGAACAAATGCTGTAGTTAGTTGGTCCATTTCATAGGGACCATTTTTATATTGTACTCAATCAATAATAACTGTTTGTAACAGATTAATACTTAATGATCAGGATCTTATTAAGGGCGCGAATTCAATAAGCGCGACCACAAACAAGCTATAAAAGCGCCAAACGAGTAACGAACTAATCAGTCCGGTTCAAGATGGCAACTAATGATCGCAGCAATGGAAAAATAAGAAAAAAACAATAGTTACAGGAAACAGTAAAGGAAAGGCATACGCCTAATTATTCTCTTATAAAAACACATGGGAGATCAAATTGGCCTCTCGTGGTGGTCGACAGTAAAATTTTCGATATACCCTTTTTCGATTTGTGATTATCTCCTAATATTATTAAAAATACGCGAAATCCATGAGTAATATAAACGTATATGTCCCAAATATATAGCCGCAAAATCAATTTGATTACCCTTACCTGTTTTTTTTTTTGGGACACAAATACATTTTTTTCACCCGTTATCGTTACAAAAGTTGAAAATAAAAATATTAAATTATTTCCTAATCTTGAACATGAAAGTCCTCTCAATGTAAAAGTTACTGTAATTTCAGGATAAATTATTATAAATTAAAAATAAATTACTAAATAACTATAGAATTATTTTATTTTATTTTATTTTTTGAAATATGTGGTTTCCGTCAGTTTGCGTCGTTCGATTAATCCACATGCTCTAGTGCGTTGCACCTATGATAATTCTCAACACGAATCAGGATTAAACCTAGTAAGCCAGGGGTATGACCAAAAATGTGATACATGTGAATCGAACTATCCATATCATTTGAAATTATAAGTAACGAATATCCTACAAACAAAACCAATAGGCCGCCGTAAACAAAAGATAAATAACTCACGTATTTCCCTGCAACATAGACATGGGCCCATAAAACAATTCACCCTTAGTCAACGCACCGTCTCATTATAAATAAGCATCACAGTTGTCTGTAATGTTTTATTTTATCCCCCCATCTCTCTCGTCAACAAAAACAAAATCTCTCTCTCTCTCTCTCTCTCTCGCTCTGCAAGAGGAATTTAAGCTGCACACCGAAAGTGAACAATTTTCAAAACCGAAAAAAAACACGTCATTCCCGTTTTCTTACTCATTTTCCGATCGTTTAACCGCCAACACACAAATGCACGTTCATAGATACAGGTACGTATATATCCTCATCAATGTATACACACATACACACACACACACACACACACATATATATATATATATATTACGATTCATTAAAATAACCTCCTCGATCATATCAATGCGCTTGTCCTGTGTTTTTTAATATGATTTTTCTTTTAATTGATTGATTACTTGCGTTGCTCGTTCAATTATTGCAATTTTTTTATTAGGTCGTCAATCATTTGAATTAATTGTTTATTCTCTCATCTTTTTGTCGGTTATTTTTTTTTCTTTTTTCTTTTTTCGTCTCATTCACTAGTCAAGATGAATAAGATATCATCACATTGCGTGGAATATGGAGTTTTTTATTGTATGATTATCATTTCCGTGTTAGATTCGAGGACAGATTGATTATGTCTGTCAAGATTGTCAAGAAAACCACAAGAACTATATATATATATATATATATATACATTTAATTTGTAGCTTAAATGAGGTCAGAGCACAATATTTAACATTTTGTATATCTTTGTGCAACTTCAATTTGAAACTTTCAGGAGTTGGATTAGCTCGTGGAGTAAAGATTTCAACAGCTGCTGATATTTGTCTTGGGTATATTAAAAAAATATATATGCATTAAAACAAAATTTATTTGTCTTGGGTGGAGTTTGAAACTGAGAAGCATAGTGTTTGATCAAATACACGTACTCCTGGTTTTTGAGTCGTGCATTTTTGTATCGTACGGAGATTATTTTGTCCCAACCTTTTATATGCGTTTTTGTGTTTGGTGCGGGTTTATGAGTTCACGCGAATGAGGATGTTAGGATTAGTTGGCTGATAGCATTGTTGATAAATGGATATTTTTAGCTTATTGAAATCATGGATTCCTTGGCGATCAGAGCCTGCTAATTTGTCGAGGAGTTTTTGGATGCCCGATCACAGCTGCTTGGTGTGTTACGACTGCGACTCTCAGTTCACACTTTTTAACCGTAAGCACCATTGCCGAAACTGTGGGCGTGTTTTTTGCAACAAGTGTTGTCAGAACTGGGTTCCTACATTTGCTGATGAGCGAACCGCTGACTGGGAAGTTCGGGAGAAGATCAGGGTCTGTAATTTCTGCCTTAAGCAATGGGAGCAGCGATTAGCTACTGAAGATAACGAGAACAATGACAGTCTCAACTCCCCTTCTTCAGCTTCCGCGAGAAGTAGTCTTGTCAGCACCAATTCGGCTGCTACTGCTGAAAGTTTCTGCAGTACATTTGCATCTATGCTTCATTCGGAGGAGTCGTACTTGTACCAACAAGACCACCCTTCCTTTCATAGCACTCATCAGTCACCAGAAATGGAGAAAAATGCAAATACATTTGGTGTAAAAGCACCAGAAAGGAACAAGGATCACGTCGCAGACGAGGGAAACCGATCAGCACAAGAAGATGGGTATGGCACAAAATGTGGTTTTCACTTTCCTCTTATGGCTTTCAATCCCTACAATTGTCGTTTGATTTTTCAACCTTCGTTTGAATTAGCCAAAAAAGATAAATTTCCGAATTTGATAATCTCTTGGGACAGTTTAATCACATTTAAATGCATCACCTTATTTAGTTCTTGCTATTTTTACCGTCTTCATTTGATTATGGTTGTCTAACATTTAAATGAAATAGTTTTGCGAGTTGTGCATGACTGCATAGTTCAAATTGCGGATGGATGTCTATGAGTTGCTAGTCTCATGCATTAATTACTTTTAAAGCACTATAGAGTGATATCCTAGACATTTTATTATATTTTATTTAATCTTGTCAGAATGTATAAACTTTGTTTTTTTAAATTATTGGTCTCCTAAAAATGCTTGAAGTTATATTCATGTGATTGTGACTTCAGGAGTGATGATGAGGGAGATGACGAGGATGATGATTCCCAGTTTGAGCGGAACACAAGTGACTATTGTGAGGCTGATATGTATTACACTCAGAATGAATTTTACGGGATCGACACGGACTATAAAATGTGCAATGTTCATTGTGATGGAGGAAATGGTGACGATATCTTTGATTCAGGAGGTTCAGGAATTTCTAATCAGATTGCAGAAAAAGAACATGATATTGGCATTGAAAGTGATGCCCCTTTCTCCTCTGCTCCTGCGGAGGAAGATGTTGAACCTGTGGATTTTGAGAACAATGGGCTTCTCTGGCTCCCTCCTGAACCTGAAGATGAGGAAGATGAAAATGATGCCCTTTTACCTGACGATGTTGATGACATTGCTGATGATGAGTTGAATAGAACAGGAGAGTGGGGGAATTCTTCATTTTCAAGTAGTTTTGGAAGTGGGGAGCATCAAAGGAAAGAGAGGTCAAATGGCGAGCACGAGAATGCAGTGAGGAATGTCGTCGACGGGCATTTTAAGTCCTTGATAGCTCAGCTATTGCAGGTTGAGAACCTTCCTTTGGGAGAGGAAGAGAATCAACAAGGTTGGTTATATATAATTACTTCTTTGTCGTGGGAGGCTGCCACATTGTTGAAGCCAGACATGAGCACAGGAGGTGGAATGGATCCAGGAGGGTATGTGAAAGTCAAGTGTATTGCTACTGGATATCCTTCTCAGAGGTGAAGTGCTGTTATTATCTGCTACATGCAAGACTCAACTGCTAATTACTTATTATATTGTAGTTAAAATAGAAAATTTTCTTTTGTTTTGTATTTTATTTCATGAAAAGTCTTGTTTGGTTTTAGCTCCGAGCTTCCACGTAGGTCTCATAGCCTGTGCTTTAGATGGGGACAGAACCCAAACCAAAACTTCCCAAATTTCAATCCTCTTATATGTTGTTCTTTATCTTCTGCAGTACGGTGGTTAGAGGAGTTGTTAGCAAGAAGAATGTGGCCCATCGGCGTATGAAGTCAAAAATGGAGAAACCTCGTCTGTTGATCCTTGGAGGTGCTCTTGAGTATCAGAGGGTCTCAAACCTCTTGTCAAGTTTCGATACTCTGCTGCAGCAGGTGTGGATGGTTAAATACTTTCTTCTTTCTCCCTTTCCTCTTGAATCTTTTGTTTTTGCTATGTTTATGTTGTGATTCCGAGACCTGATGTGTCATTTACTTATTTCATACTTATAGAAAGCACACTGTTTTTTTGGGTTGGATTCCCTCATACAGGAAATGGATCATCTAAAGATGGCCGTTGCAAAGATAGACGCTCACCAACCCGATGTTCTGCTAGTAGAGAAATCAGTTTCTCGCTATGCGCAGGATTACCTGCTCGAAAGAGAGATATCACTTGTTCTCAATATTAAGAGACCACTTTTAGAGCGCATAGCCCGTTGCACTGGTGCTGAGATTGTCCCTTCGGTTGACCATCTATTATCCCCAAAGCTCGGACACTGTGACTTTTTTCATGTGGAGAGATTTTCAGAAGAGAATGGAATTGCTGGACAACGCGGAAGAAAGTTGGTCAAGACATTGATGTATTTTGAAGGGTGTCCAGAACCTCTAGGATACACTGTAAGCCTTATTTCATTATCATTTTGAATTTGAATAAGGCAGCAGATTCACTTGTCAGATAGCTTGATATGATTTTTATTTTTGCGATAATGTTGACTGTCTTAGGGAAAATCGGCTCGACATATAACATAGAAACTTATACAGCTCTCTTATTTCCAGATCTTACTCAGAGGTGCAAGCATTGATGAGTTGAAGAAAGTGAAGCATGTTGTCCAATATGGAGTCTTCGCAGCTTATCACTTGGCTCTGGAAACATCTTTTCTTGCCGATGAAGGAGCCTCTTTACCAGAACTACCATTTAACACTCCCATTACTGTCACACTTCCAGATAAACCATCGTGTATTGTCATATCTACAGTACCTGATGTTACTGTCCCTGCCTGTGAAAAAACCCCAGGGTACCAACCCTTTGTGGAGCCACAGAGGTCCAAAAGCGTCCCCATAACAGATATGGTATCCTTGTTCCCAGGCCTATCTTCGTATCATGCCTTTGTGGACAAAAGTAAAATGCCTTCTAAAGATTCATCGGAGGAAATATCTAATGACACCTATGCTGCCCAAGATGTCACTGGTAATCGACTAATTGATGGAGTTAACAATGCACATGACTACACCAGCACTGAAAAAACCCGTCAAGAGGAGTTGGAACCAGCTTCACTTAAGGAAGATTTTCCTCCATCACCTTCTGATCATCAAAGCATCTTGGTTACCCTATCATCTCGTTGTGTGTGGAAGGGGACTGTCTGTGAAAGATCGCATCTCTTTCGTATCAAATATTATGGCAACTTTGATAAACCTTTGGGGCGCTTCTTACGTGATCATCTCTTTGATCAGGTCTCTTTCTTTCTCCCTCTCTCTCTCTCTATATATATGTTTCCCACTCACACACATTCACACTCGCAAACCATTTCATCAACTTCCTCAGAAACTTATCTTTAGAAAATGACTAAAAAGTGTATAATGGCAGGGTTATCAGTGTCGATCATGTGATATGCCAGCAGAAGCACATGTTCAATGTTACACTCATCGACAAGGCACCCTAACAGTTTCGGTGAAGAGATTGCCAGAGTTTCTTTTACCAGGTGAAATGGAAGGAAAGATATGGATGTGGCACAGGTGCTTGAGGTGTCCAAAAGTTAATGGCTTTCCTCCAGCAACTCGAAGAATTGTGATGTCTGATGCTGCTTGGGGCTTATCCTTCGGGAAGTTTCTGGAGCTCAGCTTTTCAAACCATGCAGCTGCTAGCAGAGTGGCAAGCTGTGGCCACTCCTTGCACAGAGATTGTCTGCGATTCTATGGGTAATCTTTTAAAGAAAATTAATGTATATGCTTCATTTAAAGGTAGAATAGACATTTTTGTTGCTTGTATTTCTGTGCTGGCAAGTGTCATACATTATCTTAGCTGGTTGGAGTCTTGAGAATCCAATATGGGTACTTCACTATTTTTTCAAAGAGCAAGGTACCATAAAACTTCTGAGTTGCTAATAGTTCTTCATTGACTTAGGCTATGGCTTCTGTCTTATCATGTTTGTACAGTTTTTGTTTGCTCACATTGCGTGTAACTCTGTGGGTTAACACTTGTTACACGTGCAGATTCGGGAAAATGGTAGCTTGCTTTCGTTATGCATCAATCAATGTTCACTCCATCTACCTTCCACCGTCAAAGCTTGATTTCAATTATGATAATCAAGATTGGATACAACATGAAATGAGTGAGGTGAGGGTAGCAGTATAATGTTCTATTTCAGTAACTTCAGGCCTTTCTGCATTTTGTTAGCTAACCATCTGAATTAAGCAGGTAGTTGACAGAGCTGAGCTATTATTTGCTGAAGTACTCAATGCTCTCGGCCAGATGGATGAGAAGATGCTTGAAAGTGGTGCTAAAGTATCCAGATCACGACAGCAAATTGCTGAATTGGAAGTCATGCTTCAGAAAGAGAAGGCAGAATTTGAGGTGAGGCCTTCTATGTGGAGCATTATTTTTGTCTGAAAGTTACCTGAAAGCTTTCATGCAAGATTTCTCAGAAGTCCCATCGTTTTTGAGTCTGAAAGTAGAAAGTGAAAACAAGAATGAAAACAGCAAAGTTTCTGGAAGCTCAACCAATTAATCCTTGCAGTTCGAAATTTGTGCTTTGTTCATACTGATTCTGATGGATTTCTTGACCATGTTGTAGGAATCGCTGCTGAAAATCTTGAATGGTGAAGTGAAAAAGGATCACCCTATCATTGATATCTTTGAGATCAATCGATTGAGAAGACAGTTACTCTTCCAATCTTACATCTGGGACCAACGCCTGATCAATGCCACCAGATTGGGTACCGAGGCTCAGGGTGACCATACCAAATTAGTGCAAGTTGATAAACCATCTGGTCATGCAAACCTCATTGAAATGAATGAGCCAGCCAAGCCAAGCAAGCTGGAGACTGATTGTGTGAATGATGGCCATGATTGTGGATGGGAAATTGATATAAATGCTAATCAGCTGCTGGTAACTCATGAAAGAATAGGTCTGCGAATTGATCCAGAACATGGAGAAGATGGGCAAGATAAACACGTGGATGGTAAGAACCACAATGTGGAGTTTGGACAAGCTAGTTTTTCTGACACCTTTGAGGCAGCATGGACGGGTGGAAGTCGATCAGTGATTGCAGTACCAAAGACTGAATTATGTGCACTTTCTGAATCAACTGCTAAGGAGTCTTCAACTGAAGTTGTACAGGTGGAAAAATTAGGGTTTGAAGACCATGGAGATGACAAGAAAGGATCTGCTCATATAGAAGATTCTGGAAGGTGGTCAGGAAAGCCGTTGACAAGTTTCCATATGTCATTGAACATAAACATTTTGGGAGGTACTCAGAAACTTGATATGTTTGAGTACAATCCTGTTTACATGTCATCATTTTGGGGGTTGGAACTTCATGGTGGGGCTAGGTTGCTTCTGCCTGTTGGTATCAATGACACAGTTATACCAATTTATGATGATGAGGCAACCAGCATAATATCTTATGCCCTATTGTCACCCGATTATAGTTCCCAGTTTTCTGAGCATGAAAAGCTAAAGGACAAGGGGGAGCCTGCAGTTCTACTGCAGTCTGTTGATTCATTAACATTTCAATCTCTATACTTGTGTGACAAAATGGCCTTGGAATCTTATAGAAGTCCTGGGTCTTTGGATGACAGCATATTATCTATGTCTGGGTCTCAAAGCTCCATGGCTTTTGACCTGAACTCAAACACAAAGACTTTGCATGCTAAAGTCTTGTTTTCTGATAATGGCCCCCTTGGTAAGGTGAACTATTCTGTTACTTGTTATTTTGCACAGCAATTTGAAGCTTTGAGGAGAATTTGCTGCCCATCAGAGATGGATTTTGTAAGGTCTCTCAGTCGCTGTAAGAAGTGGGGAGCTCAAGGTGGCAAGAGTAATGTCTTCTTTGCTAAGACCTTGGATGATCGTTTTATCATCAAACAGGTTACGAAAACAGAGCTCGAATCATTCATAAAGTTTGCTCCCAGCTATTTCGAGTATTTAACTCATTCCATCAGCACAAAAAGCCCAACTTGTTTAGCAAAGATTCTCGGAATCTACCAGGTATCTTTTCCAGAAATGCTAATGTGGTGCCTAAATAAAAATTCAGAATTTTCTTTTACCGTAATACGTTTATCGTGCCAGTTGAATTTTTTTTGCATGAATGTGGATCCAAAGTTACTCCCTTTATCATGAACCTATGTTTCTTAATTTATTGTTCTTGTCATAGTGTGAAACAGTTAGCTGTCTTGCTCCCTATATATTTTTCTTTATATAATTTCATCCCTATCTCGGTTTTCAGGTTACATCCAAGCATCTGAAAGGAGGAAAGGAATGGAAAATGGATGTTCTGGTTATAGAAAATCTTATGTTTGGGCGGAAACTAACGCGACTCTATGATCTCAAAGGATCTTCCAGATCACGATATAATCCAGACTCGAGTGGAAAAAATAAAGTTCTGTTAGATCAGAACTTAATCGAATCTATGCCAACTTGTCCAATATTTGTAGGAAGCAAGGCAAAGCGGCTGTTAGAAAGAGCCGTCTGGAATGATACTGGTTTTCTTGCTGTAAGTTTTTCAACATTGCCTATTATGTTGTTTCTATAGGTTTACTTGTATTATCTGAGAGGCTTTGCTCTTGGTTACTCGACGAAGAAGTCTCTATGTTCAACTTTATATACTATCTGCAATTCTGGACGTGACTTTTTTTTATATAGAAAAAAAGTGTTCATTTTTAAGAGAAATCGTCATATATCTGATATGGTTAATGTTTTTTCAAGGCTTTGGTTATTTCTGAATATTGTCTCGTAAAATGTTTGCCCTTCGTCATTCAGTGTTACAGCATTTCTTGTTGACGTTGTTAAATTGAAAAGATAATCAATGCTTGATTTAGCATAAATACTGATATCTGCATTTTTATTATGGATGCAGTCGATTGATGTTATGGATTACTCCTTGCTGGTTGGGGTGGATGAAGAGAAACATGAGCTCGTTCTTGGGATTATCGATTTTATGAGGCAGTATACTTGGGATAAACATCTTGAAACTTGGGTGAAGACCTCGGGTATACTTGGTGGGCCCAAAAATGTATCTCCAACAGTAATTTCTCCCAAACAGTACAAGAAAAGGTTCAGAAAAGCTATGACAACATATTTTCTGATGGTTCCGGATCAGTGGTCTCCTCCAACCATAGCTTCAAGTAAGTCTCAGACCTATATTTGTGAGGAGAACAATCGAGGTGGAGCATCGGTTGCATGATGCTACAAGACCTTGCCTTTGCAAATGCAGGAGTAGGGAGTTTTTTTTCTTTTTTTTTCCCGGCGGTTGAAAGTTAGGTTGATTTTGGGTCCTTAAATCTTCTTAGATGATAAATTTTGGGTTTCAGATCCATTTGATTGACCATATGATTGTTCAAAAGATGCAGAACAAGGCTTTTACTATCAATGATACCTTTTTTTTTTTGGGGGGGTGGGGGCGGTGATTGTTGTTGTGATCATCAATATGTATTACAAATACAAATCTTTTGATTTGTTAAAATCATTTTGAAAAGATCGAACGAGGAATTTTAGCTTTCATGTCTGAATAAGTTTTCTGCTTCTGATAATCTAATGAATATTGGTGGACAAACTTTGGCAATCGAAAACAAACGATAAATCATATGCTTAAGATTTCTTCACTGTGGAATATTGAAAAGGGTCAAATTTATACATTTGTTGTGTGTTTCAAACACATGATCAGATTATCTTAGAAGTCTTTATCTAAACATTACAGGCATGTGCCCTTAATAGGTGCCATACAAGTAAAATGTGTTTACTTTTGCTATGTATAGATTCATTAGACACGATCCTTTCTGTTCTTTCATACACTGTTCTTTCCTTCCATCTTTATGAATGTTGCGTACAATACAGAAAAGTTGTGCAAGAAAGCCCTTTGTTCTCTCCCACTCGCCATAACCCGTCATCACATTCCCCTATTGACAAATTGTGGCCAGTTTCTCTTGAGAAGATCAACGATCTCATCATCCCTGCACTCCAAAACACATTGCAAAAGAATATCATAAGTATCGGATAAAGTGATTGTTTGTGTTGTGTATATGGATATGGACGGCCCAATACATAAAGCTTACGCATTGCAGGGTCTGACAGGGTTTAATGTACACAGATTATCAAAGAAGCTGTAATACTAGAAAATTAACGAAAAAAGAAAATATCATAACGATTTAGTAAATGATCACTGGAATAGAGATCTTTTGTTGGTTAATTGGAAAGAGACCGTTATATGCACTAAAACATTGTTGTGATGACATCTTTTATATATTGTTGCCTTCAAGTGAATGAATAGCCTTTGCTGGTAAGTATGATTTCCATTTCGGTTGTAAATGTAACCAACCCACTATAAGATATCGCATAAAGAAATAATAGAAAAAGAACTCCAGTATGAGGATTTTCATACCACCACAGATAAACACCAGAATATACCTCGGATGATGGGTGATGGTCGGAAGCGCTTTGTGAAAACGAGGGCCTTCATCGTACCCTTCACATGTTATCTCTCCATTTTCATCTCGGTAACAAACTATGCCTCGGGATTCATCTTCAAAGATCTACAACCAATCAAGCTTTAGACGAACAGTCTTCATGCTTATTTGATCTCTTATATTGCTTAAAAACTAAATCGTACATAAAAAAAATAAGGAGTTGAATTCGAAATAAACGGATGAACATTCAAGAAAACATGGAACATGTATTTGTTCAAGCCCTTGAAGTTCAAAATTTCAACCATTGCAATCCCGATATGGTAATTTCTAACACGTACATCCCTCCGTCGGAGAGCCGTAGAGCAACACAAATAATTTTAGCGAACGCTAATTGCTTGTAGACTTGTTATGTTTCATAAATCAGATCATGTTTTGGATTGATTCTTTGCTCAAAGGTCAGGGCTAAGGATCAGAATACCAAAACAAGAAAATCTTTCTAGATAAAAGTCAATAACACCCCTAAAGCACAAGATTTAACACTTTAACCCCCCTCGATAAAAAGTTAGCGAAAAACGTAGCAGGATTGCATTTTTAGAACAAACCTTGCTCCTAGGGGATGATCTGATACGAAGAGGAGCCGTTTCTTGTACCGAGATTTGATTCATCACAGCCCTCGCCACCTTAGCAACATGCTGCTTCTTGATTAGCAAAGGTTTTGGAATTGGAAAATGAGGTGAAACATAGCATATTACAGCCATTAATGGTGACTTGGAGAGAAAAATAAGTTATGAACAAGGTGAATAGTATTCCTTTTAATCACTATGTTTATTTATTTGGTGGGGGATCATATGATAGGATTGGTAGATTATATTAGTCAATTATATGGTCATGAGTGCCTTGTCTTGTGAGTTCTATAGGTATAAATAATCATATCTATATAGGAGGTTGCCTTGTCATGGAGCATTATTTATGCAAGATGACAATCAAACAATCAAACTTCTAAGTTGTCATCAAGAAACTCTCATACGAAAATGCTATCATTTAGGGTTGGTTTGGTTGTAATTTTTAAATAAATAAGTCAATTATTTCTATCTTTAAAAAAAATTGAATATATTCAGTTTAAAACTTATAGCTTATTTAGGTCAAAATAACAAACAAGTCAAATGTTATCAATGTTTTAAGCAAAAAAATGATAAATTGGAGCTTATTAGCTAAACTTTTTAGATGTGAGTTGCGAAAAGGCCTTTGTATTTACTTTTTAAAAACCAAAATAAAAGTTGTTATGAATTATTGATTTGGCATTTACTGTGACTGATGTAAGTATAGAGTTCAATCATTCAATAAATATTATGTGTTGATGTAAGCATGACCACCATAAAATTATTACTCCTCATTGTTGCCTATAAATAGGCTAAAGAGACATAGAAAAGGTGCACACTGTTATAATTATGTCAGAAAGCAAATATAATACTCTGCAAGAAATTAAAATAAGAGATCAAAATTTACGTGGTTCAGCCTCAAGTTAAAACAAGTTTAACTTTGGCCTAATACCGGTGTATTTTTTCATATATAGAAAGAGAGAGATTACAATATGATGCAACATTTAAAATAAAGTTGGAAATATGGATCAAGCTGGATCTATTTCTACTTTTATTTTCTCTCTTTCCTGATCCCTCTATGCATTTTCTTTCTGCGCCTGAGCGCTTTCCTTTTTGTTTGTTTTGCCCTTCCGAGCGTCTTTTTTTTTCTCCTTCTTATGCGCCTTTTATAGAGCAATTTATGAGTTTATAAGTCAATGTGTTGGGCAGTGCTTGTACAATGCATAGTATTTGCATTTAATGATTGAATTTCATACTTATATCAGTCACATTAAAACGTTACATCAATAATATTTATGTTCCATGAGTTTACAAAAACATGTTACATAAAGTTTCTCTTAATCATTATGTATATGTATCATTACAGCAACAAAAACAACCAAAACATGCCTTAATCCATAGAATTTGGAATCGTTTCATTAACCATACTTTTAAATGCTTTACACACTATATAATTTTTAAGTAAAATTTTGATAAATTAAAACTTAAAATTATAACAAAAAAGCTAATATTGGGGAGTGGACCCTTGAACTTATCCTATAATTATAGAATTTGGCATGCGTGATTCATCCGGTCGGTTGATTTGGCCACTGATTATATGTTTGATGGGTCCTATTAAACGTTAGACAATCAATCAAGCTTTGTATTTACTGACGCTCAACAAAGCGAGAACGAGAACAAAAGTATTGTAGCTATAGCTCAAAAAATAATGAGAGCGAAAGTAAGAATTGAAAACGAAAACCTCCCCATAAGAACAAACTTAGTGACTTATATTCACGATTTAGATTTACCTAGTATTAATATTTTGAGGGGATTAGTAATTAATTACACTAGCAGTCTCCATAGTTTCATCATAAATATATTTAGTCCCATAGTTTCGCTTGAAATACTAATAGTCTCTAAGGTTTGAACAAGAATCACACGTCATCCTTATCATTGACTCGAGATTAATCTAAATGATGAAGAACTTGTTGAGTGGCCAATATGTGATTTTACTTAGTTGTTTATTAGTCATTTTTGAGCATTTTAAGATTTTTAATATGAAAAAGAAAAACCATGGAAGCGACAAAAGTCAGGAAATATGTTACTTTCGTATACCATGTGGACTAAATACGTGTCCTTATCAAAATACGTAGACCATTTATGTTACGATCGAAACTACGGGGATCACATAGAATATAAGTTGAAACTATGGTCACCAATCGTGTAATTTTCCCTTTTTAGTTTTACGTACTCTCCAGCGTTAACCTTTTATTTAAAACAATATTTAAAAAAAAGTCAAATATAGAGCCACTAATGTGAACAATCAATTGACCATTAAATTTCATTTTCTAAATCGAGAATTTATAGTTTCTATTTTGGTAAGTTGTTATTGGAAGTATAAAAGTTACAAACAATTGTTTGGCTCGTATGGTATATAAGCTGCCAAACTTAACTATTTTGAGGAATTTGATTCACTTGTAGATGAAATATGAAAAAATAAAACAATAGCTAAACAAAAAATTGTTCGGTGTCCCTTTCTCTATTATTTCTTCAAGAAATGCTAGTCATACAAAATTATATGTATACTTGATACGACAAATCATACAAAATTATTATTATTTTTTTTTAAAATATGTGGTTTCCGTCGGCTTGCAGCGTTCGACTAGTCAACAGGGTCCAATACTTCGCATCCATGATAATTCCCAACACGGATCAGGATTCAACCTAGCAAGTTAGGAGGTGTGACCGCAAGTGCGGCACATATGAATCGAACTCCCCACCTCATGTATGAAGTCATAAGTACCGGTCATTCAATCACTAGACCGACCCCTTGGGTTGTAAAACTACCATTATTACATCTACTATAATTACATATTTTGTACATCGAAATAGAATACAACAGCCACCAACAAATGTTACTATCGAGCTTCATACATTCAATAAATGAATTTAGACCATATATTATTAAATTTTAAATTTTGCTTTTTGTTTGATAGACAAACCAAAAGCGAAGTTATCAAATTGGGCCTTAACCGAGTTTCCAAATTAGGGCCCTAAGTGTTCTTAATGGCCTTTAAGCAAAATGAAAGTTTGGTTTTTCACAAAGGCTCGACAATTGAGGCCCATTTATTTATGTAAGTATAATCTGGATCTAGTCAATTGAATTTTTCTTTGCTATAAAAGACAATCATGGTTTTCGCATTTGTATTTAATTTAACATTTAACATAAAAGTCTGATGTTACCACCCTATAAACAAAATTTTTTATATTTATATCACGAAAAGGGATATGTCAAACATATCTCATTATATAGACCTATACATATACATATATATAGCTAAAAAAGAACGAAAAAAATATTAACGCTCTCACTCTTCCACTCGAAATATGGTGCTCCAGTGTTGGTATAAGAATTGTTGGGGCCTATGGGATTGTCCAAAGAAAAGGTGGGCTCGACCAGTAACCGAGACATTACTGGGCTAAATTAAAATGTGTTGGGCAAATAGAGCGGCCTATAGTGGTCAGGTAAATTAAATAACCCGAACCGGAATCCACCCTTAAAAGCTGTACCAGTATGCAAGTAATGCATTCCACCATACTTGTCTTGTCCAGCAAGAAGGTTTGGTTCCCCAATCTCTCTCTCTCTCTCTCTATATATATATATATATATATATGTTTATATACATATTTGGATATGCCATAAGCAATTAAACTTCTCCACATTGAGGTTTTTGTTTACGCTTATAATTTTCGAATATGTGTGACTTTTTCTTAAACCCTTGATCTAAACTATTTAATTTCCACTTTACGATTTAGTATTCTCAATCGCAGGTTGTGTTGGCATTTCTTTGAATCGAATCAAAGATGTTTCTGACCAGGTCTGTTACTCTTGTCTGACTGTGAATCTAGGGTTTTGAAATCAATCATTTATCTGTTTATATTATATATGTGTGTGTGTGTGTGTGTGTTATGTGTATATGATTGTAAAGTGATTTGTGAGTCTGTTGAAATTTGGTTAATTTGTTGGTTGGTAGGACGGAGTACGATAGAGGGGTTAACACCTTCTCGCCCGAAGGTCGATTGTTTCAGGTTGAATATGCCATTGAAGCCATCAAGGTATGCTAATCGCTTTCCCGTCTCTCTTTCTGAATATGTATGTATTGTAGTTAGTAAATACTCGATCTATTGCCGTCTGTTTAATACTCCACACACATATACTTGGAAGGAAAAAAAAAGAAACTTTCTTTTCCGAATTGATATGCAACATAATGAAAAATACTTACTTTGACATATCTGGTGTAATTCACGTTTTTAGCCATTTTCTGTTTGTAGACTTTCGGAAAAATACTTTTGGATAAGAAAATATGCATTTACGGGAATCTTATTACATGAATTATATGCTATGCAATGGATTTTGGAACGTATTTTGAACCAAGAATCGTAGTAAACATAAAGGTTTACCCCATCGTTCCCTTGCCATCCCATATTTTACTGAGGATGATATGTATACATATGGTTACTTGTGGCTAAATTAGAGTACGTCTGTGCTTTTTGGTTACTGCAGCTGGGATCGACTGCAATTGGGTTGAAGACAAAGGAAGGGGTTGTGCTTGCTGTTGAGAAGCGCATTACTTCACCACTGCTGGTCTGTTACGCTGTCCCTTTGTTTTATGTTTTTTATTTTTTCCATTTTTTTACTTGTGCCCAAATTTGGGTTTTTTTTTTTTTTTTCTCTTTTTTGTTGGTGCTAATGGTCAGTAGAATTAGAGTAGCTGCAATATCCATTTATCTGACCCCAATTTATTGGGATTTAAGGCTTGGATGATGGCAATGATGATGATGTGTTTTGTTTTATTTTGCAAGGTTTTATTCTCAACTCCCATGTTAGTGTTGTTTGAAAGCTTTTTGTGTTCGATAAATTATGCGATTGAGGATTTCCTAAAAAATATGTTATACATGAGATATTGTTTTGATAATGTGAAAATATATAATTTACTCCATTGCCATTAGTTTGTTGATTGAAAGAGGCTGAATCTATCCCATGATCTTGCATTATGAGTTGTTTCTGCACTTTTGTGGTTTGCATTTCTGTGGAAACTAGTGACTGGGACTTATCGCTTGTCGGTGAACATGGTTCTAGATAATAAGATGCAGCAGCGGATGCTAATGACAATGGTTTAGTAAGACAGCTGCCTAATGTGTGGGGATTTTAGTTGCTACTGCTCAACTGTAGTTTTATTCCTGGCTATACGTTTAAATTTTTTTGGTCGACTAGTTGAGATCCTTAGCTTGGTATTTTTGGCAAGTGGAAAACTCTTTCTTTGGTTGGGATTATACAAAGTAGCGGAACCTCATCATTTTGTTTCTAATGCAGGAGCCAAGCAGCGTGGAGAAAATAATGGAAATTGATGATCATATTGGATGTGCAATGAGTGGGTTGATCGCTGATGCTCGCACCCTTGTCGAGCATGCACGAGTTGAAACACAAGTAAGCATTTTTGCTTTTTTATGCATTTTCATTTCATTTTCAATACCTTGGGGTTGATGGTTTCTTTTGTTGCTTTGAACAGAATCATAGGTTCTCGTATGGAGAGCCCATGACTGTTGAGTCTACAACTCAAGCTCTGTGTGACTTGGCCCTGCGATTTGGGGAAGGGGATGAAGAGTCTATGGTCAGCATCCATTTAATATGTGATAATGATAGTTTCTTTTCTTGTTTGTCATGTGGAGCCAAATGTTGATTTCTTTACCTGTTCTTTCTCTGTTAATTGAATTCAATCATGTGTTAATCTAGACTTTAGATATATCTCTGTTGTCTATCTTTCGAAAAATATATGTATTTCTGTTCAATTGACTTGGAACTCTAGTAAAAATTGTCCCATCTTTTGATTGACTGGATTAGTGACACGTGAATGATACCTACAAAGAGTTTAGGGTGGAATTTTTGAAATGGGTGCAAATATGCAATATCTTTGTCCAACACCTATTGGATGCTGAGTATTTAGACATTCTATGCCCTGTGTTTTTTGAGATATAGTTGGACACTTTGACTCATATACCACCTATGACTCAGGTCATGTCTTGAAAGCCGAGAATTGAAAAGTCCACTATGCATTATAAAGTCTTTTTTGGATATTTATCTTTCATATATGTTGCTTTACTAAATTCTAAAGTGTTTTTTGAGATATAGTTGGACATATGACTCATACACAACCTACGGCTTAGGTCATGTCTTGAAAGTTGGGAATTGAAAAGTCAACTATGCGATGTTTGCATTATAAAGTGTTTTTTGGATATTGATCCTTCATACATGTTGCGTTACTAAATTCTAATGGCACCAAATTTAATTGCTCCATTTATGGGTGTACTAGTGTACAACAATATAGTACGAATACTGTTTCTTCAAAATTTCATTGTTATTTTTCAGAAACAAAGTTGTTGTTACAAATTCAAAATTGTTCTTATCCTTCTTTGTCCCACAGTGGTGTTCTGCTGATTCTGCGCCATCTTCTCTAGGCAATCAGTGGCTTTTTTCTGTTCTTGGCTCATTGATTATTGAACACCATTCTTTGTGTGAGATTGTTAGACCATGGTATGATGTGGTTACAGTTATCTTGTGCGACACTAATGTAAAAACATAAGACACGGGACTATTCTCTTACAGATTGTCACATGAATTTGTGATGGAGGATAGTTTCATTATCCCTTATGGTAGCTGCATTTCTGGGAATGTAATAAGTTACTTGGAATTTTGGATGTTCCCTTAGTGGAGGTTACATTAGCTTCTGTGCAATTTTGAGATTATCTTCCAAGCTTTCAACAATTTTTAGATATTTTTTGTTATTTTTGCTTTCTTTTTCTTTTAGTTATGGTCCTTGAAACTGGAGATATGAAGAAAACTATGCTTAGTTAAAGGATATACAGCTTTAGGGCTGTAGAAGGTAAGAATGAAAGGCCATAGCTTGTACTACTTGTTTGTTAGGAGCTCTCATACTTTGGCTCATGAAATTGTAATGGTGATGATGGTGGCTATTTATCTGTAGAGGAAATTTAGCTCAGTTTTGCATATACAGTAATGCTTTCAAAATTTCTTGTGACAGTCTGTGCCAGTAAAGCATTTTGCATGAAAAAAAAGCCTTCTTTTATGTCTCTATTATTAATATATCATTCTTTTGCAGTCACGACCGTTTGGAGTATCACTTCTCATTGCTGGCCATGATGAACATGGACCAACCTTGTAAGTGCTTTTTAGTTTTGGCATTTAATTTTTCAATATTTTGTTTTCTGCACAACTTCATACTATGTTTAGTAATAAACTATACCATGTTGGTAACGAAGTACTATAGACTTATATATCACCTTTAGTCTTGTTATTCCGTAGGAAACCCAAACCGTACAGGGAAAAAAATACCACCACTTTTATTGTCGGTCACAAACAAATTCCTTTTTCTGGTTATTCGCAGATACTACACTGATCCTTCTGGCACGTTCTGGCAATGCAACGCAAAAGCTATTGGATCTGGTTCCGAAGGTGCTGACAGCTCTTTGCAGGAGCAGTATAACAAGGTATGTTGTCATTTAATACCCCCACCAAATTCTTTTTGGCGGAAGAAGTGATGAACTTGCACTGCTTCTATGTGCATTTCTTAGGTTGTTGATTGACCTTAATATTTGTTTGCAGGATCTTACTCTAGCAGAAGCAGAAACAATAGCTCTTTCCATCCTAAAGCAAGTTATGGAAGAAAAGGTAAGCTAATATAGAGAATACACCCAGCGGTACAATCTGGTTTCAATAATGTTTATTGTTCTCTATGGTTTTATAGGTAGATTCCAAGCTGTTAAAGTATCTTAGTGAACATTCCTTGTGTGATTTTCAGGTGACCCCGAATAACGTTGACATAGCAAAGGTTGCTCCCACATACCATCTGTATTCCCCTTCTGAGGTAGAAGCTGTAATCAGTCGTCTATGAGAACTAAGTACCATCAAGTTATTCAGATTACTGGTTGTGTTTTAAAAATTTGTAGTATGCAGACATCTTGAATGTCTTGATGAGGTTCCTGTTTGATTTTTCTTCTGGTATGGGGATTACCTTAAGAATTTCCTACTGGTGCTTCTATTTTGCTATTTAATTGAATGCAACATTTATCTTTCTATGCATCATTTGTATTCTTCTTATCGACCTTTTGTACGAATCAGTTTGTGCTATGTAGTTTTTCTTTTTCTGTTGAAAGTTTATGATTGCACTTTGATTTGAGCATAGGGGCTTTTAGAAGATGATTTGTTGGAAATCAAGATAATTATAGAAACGTTGTGAATTTTTTGCTTGTTCTTTTGCAATCCTAATGTGACCAAGAGAATTCCATCCAATTATTGCAGCAACTCCGGAGCGTTAAAACAGGATGATCCATTATTCTTAGAATCTCGGGATTCGCACATAACTACTGACCCTTTCCAACATAAACTAACCAAAGTGCGAATACAAATGAACATTTGCTGCTGTGTCAAACGCATGTTATCTCCAGGAAGGAAATCGAGTTTCACCCCCAGCATTTTATTCCATAACAGCTAAACAATTAACGAAGCTCCTGCTGATCTTCAAATATTACACATATCATGAAAACATAGAGATTAATGTATTCACAAGTTTGGATTTAATATAGAACCTTGTGATCTGGCATCCGAATGTCAGGCTATGGATGTAGTCTGAAAAAAGAACTTATTTTGATTTGTTCCAAAAGTTCAAGTAAATAAACGTATTGATTTTTTAAAATTTAAAACCAGAATATAGAGATGCATGCTTAGGCAGAAATATCATCCAATCCTCTGGAATGACCAGTGCTGAGTGGGCCGAATGTGTTATCTCCAACCAAATATCTCCGACCAATTCAGAAAACGGAGTTTCACCCTGCCATCTGCTCACATTTGTTAAAGCTGCACATACTGATAGTAACAATGTCAACCAATATTAATCCATTAGGAGTAGCCTAGTTGGCCAGAACCCAACCACAAATAGGAAATCATGGATTCAATTCCCCCCGCCCCCTTTAACTTTCCCAAAAAAAACAATGGCAACCAATATTTTGCAACGGCAACTGCCAAATATAGTCAAGTACCCCCACTGCATTATCAATAATCAGCCCATAGAAAGGGCGAGAAAGTCTCAAATGTTCATGAACAAAAGAACATTAAGAAAACCAACAGATTAAAACACTATGCCCCTTTTGGTTGGTATACAATGATGTTTTGCATTTTCCAAGTTTATTTGCTACATTAAACATCAAAAGACAACTCGGCATATTGCAATCTTCCAGTCAAAAGTCTAGCAAAAACAAGGGAGAAGACCTTCTAGAGCTGGATAATTATGTGAAATCCCAACAATTCAATCACGGAATTCATCCATGAATCCTTTATGGAAGTCTGTCAGGCGGGTGACAATGGCCGGAATCTTATCCTCCTGAGGTAATATTGTACACCTAAAATGCCATGTTCCAGGAACCTAAGCAAAATAACAAAGAACAAGAACATCAGAAATGATCGCCAAATAAAAGCACTACTACAGACTTCACTGTTTTTGAACCGTATATGGAAAACAATCTTATAATTTCACTTATTCGATACTCAAATAAAACAAAGGCATTTACCCAAAAAAGGATTATAAAGAAAAGGGAGAAAATCAAAGACGTATCAATTTTTGTCATTCGTTCAAGTACAAGCATAGTAACAAAAGCACAGATATCAAAAAAAAAAAAAAAAAAAAACATTAAGCGAAAGATCCAAAAAGGAATGCTTTATCACAAATGGAACACCACTCACCTGCCCAAAACCAGATCCAGGGACGACCACGATTCCGGTGGCATTAAGGAGGTGGTGACAGTAGAATGCATCTGGGGCTGTCTTAGCAGCTTCGGCAGCCTTTATAGCTTTTTGAGGAAGCTCAATGCGGGGAAAGAGATACATTGCTCCTTCTGCTCTGTTGCATGATATACCCTCCAAACCATTCAATGCATCTTCTAAGGTCTGTTTTATAAAGAGAAGGAAAACAGACATTTTATAAAGGCCATTTGCAACTGAAGAATTTGATATAAAGGTAAGTTGCAACTAACAATAGAAGAAAATATGCACAGAAGACCACTGGTGCACCCACAAGGGGTTAGTTCCTCGTTATATGATGACAACAAAATGTTTCACGCAAAATATTTTACAAACAAATGTGGTAAAAGGGGACGAACAAATGGTTGAAATAGAGTTGCTGATTATTTTGATCTCAAATCAATAGTGCCACCAAAATTTATCTTTTCTTTAAAGCCAACAAATAAGATCGCACCTTTGCACGCCTTTCCAAAGATGAAAGGATTCCATCTTTTTCAGCAAAATATGACTCATAGGACTCATCTCCAACCTGCAAACAATGGTTCCAAATGCAAAATATAAACTTCATAATGTAAACGGTGGCAAGAATATAGGAGCTTGAAAATGTGCGAAAAAAATAACTTGGTCATATTTGCCATGAACCAATGGTTGTTTCATGCTAACTTCTCCATGATTCCACATGGGAAAAAAAAAACATAGCTGAGAGAGAAAACAATTTACCTTTGGAGGACTCATCACAAGGCTGGCAAGAATTTGGCCGGAGATATTAGAGCAAAGATTCACAGAAGCTACTTTATAGATTTGTTCTCTAATCTCAAGACTAAAACCAGTGACCTCCATGTAACCTCCTCTTTTACCACACTCCCCATAATAACCTAAAGCCAGAAATTAGATGTCAGCCTAGCCAATCTACAGAAATAGTATACTGCCCATATACCAAGTTTGTTATCAAACAAAACGTACCTTTTGAGACTGACTGAAAAGATACTAACGCAATGTCCTTCTCACCATACCCCATTTCCCTAGAAATTTTCTTGAAGGAATGAAACTTCTTGTCAGGAACGTATATATTTTCCTGGTATACCTGTAAAGATTCAGGAAATCTAGTTTAGAATTCATGATGTCATGGAAACCAAGTCAGTCAATGAACTTACCCGATGAATCGTCAAAACAGAGCGTCCTATGCATAATAACAAGAACTATTAGGAACCAATCAAATCCACAAACAAATAAAATTTACTCACTTCATCAGCCAAGAGAACAAGTCCTTCTTGCTTGCAGAACTCCACAATTTCACGCTGGTTACCCTCTGCAAGAACCTGAGCAGAGAGAATCAAATTCAAGGTCACAAGCATAAGACTCTCATCATAGCAGGGAAAATTAAACCCTCCCATCCAAAAGCCCAAGGGTGATTATAACGTATTAATACACTGCTAACCTGTCCTGTGGGGTTGCCTGGATTGATCACAACTAAGGCCCTTACAGCAATTCCCTTGGACCTAGCAGCATCTAACTGCTTCTTAAGCTCAGAAGTTTCTAATCCCCACCCTGCTGCCTCATCAAGGAAGTAAGGAACCTGCAAAAACCAGTCAATGAGTCACCATCATGGCAATAAAAACCACAAGGGAAGATCAATGGGTGGGAGGAGGAGATACGGAAAGTGATACATAATCT
>MKEJ01068002.1:0-10693 GCA_001753735.1 Embelia ribes | reverse complement strand
ATTTAAGCGACTAATAATAAGACAGTGTGTTCATTTTTTTCAAGTTTATTAATATCAAATACAAGCTTTTTTTCTGGAAAAAAATTCTGAAAAAAGCCTCGCCCCAGGATGAACTTTTATCATTTTAATACTTCAGTAGGTAACTAGACAAGTAACACATCACATCTAGACGCCCACTTTCATGTAGAGAACTCAAACTAAATAGCATTTTAATGAAACAGAGTAAATTACAGATCTAGTATTGATAATTAAGTGCCAAAACTGCCCAAGAAAAAAGAAAAAACCGCCAGTGATGAAAACGCCCGAACGTTTCTCTACGAGAGCAGTTTGTTCAATTTTCCACCTACCAATAGGCTATGACGCATTTATAAAAACGATCAAAAAATGTCGATCAATTATTTTCCTCCTCATTTCTGACTGCCAGCTTCAATGGGCTCAACCACCTCAGCTTCTTGCGGTTCATAGTTAATCGGCTCAACGAATTCAGCCTTTTGTGGTTCGGAGTCAATAGGCTGATACTCCACCGCAGGTGTCTCCCACTTGCCTGACAGAGCCATGCCCATCATCTCATAGATCTTCCCGCCGAGCTGAGCAGGACTCTCGGGCTGTACAAAGTACAGTGGATAATGTAAATTAGAACATCTATTCAAAACTCTAGTTTCTACTCCTTCCATTCACAGATAATTGCCCGTATTTCTATTTTTGATGTCCAATAAAAATTTACCATTTCTATTTTGGGCATGTCTAATCGTTACAAAATTGAATGTAATACCAAAATTTTCCTATCATAAAATTTAGGGCAATAGAACAAAAAATTGTAAATATAATTTTGGTAAGGTTTAATCTTTGTCTCCGGTAGTACAAGTTAGCCAATTTCTACCACAAGGTCATTTTTATTTACACAATCATTTGTGTTACTATCAAAAGCAAACTTTTCACAAGAAAAAAAAAATGTTATTTTCCATTCCATTTTTTACCGTATTTATTAACCCTAATAGACGTCAGTTTTCAATTCCGTGCTCACAACACCAACTGTAATACAACCGGAGCCCAGAACAAGGCGGTGAATGACAAACAAGAGTGGCTACATGCTCAAATATTTACTGATGTGAACAACACTCAGATAAATAAAAAATGTATTTAGGAATTACTGCTTATTTGTAAAGTTAAAAGATCTACTAAAAGAATCCTAAACAAACATGTGAAAGTTCGATTAAATCTGAATACGTTCATCTCAAACTCAATCGGAGAAATTAGGATTCCTAACTTTATATCCTTCAGATCTTTTCCCCCCAATTTTCCCTAGGACACCCTCCATAGTTGTCTCCAATTTCTCCTATTCATCGATAATTTGATTAGACCCCATACGATATACTTGTTAACAAAAGTAAAATTGGACATTTTCTTTTCAAGCCAAATTCAACAATATCAGAGCAAATATAAGGAAGAAACAAATAATGTCATCACTTACAGTGAAACCACTTGAAATTAAAGCTGTGTCGTACAAAAGGTCTATAGCCCTTAAAGCTTCTTCATCATTGGGGTTACTCTTGTATGCAGCCTGTATCAATCAGCAAAATATTATTAGAACTAATAAGAAAAGACCACTTGGATCTGAAAGCTCAAACCTTAAATTTCTATAAATTGATAAGTCGTCATACATTCAAGTTTCTAATAATAGGGTGTTCAAGATTTATTTCAAAAACCCTCCTGCCTCTCATGAAGTCGAGATTGGAAGCATCACCAACCGCTTGAGCTTTCATCAGCCTGCAAGAGAATTAAAAAAAGACAAAAGTCAAAAGAACCGATTTCACCACATAATTTCTCGAACACTCGCACAAAGTCTTATAAGCAAAAAAAAGAACAAAATACCGTACCTCTCCATGTTTGCCGACCAACCAAATTTCCCAGAGGCAAGAACACAAGGTGATGCGCTTAAACGAATTGAAATTTGAACACTAGCAACTTTCTCCCCCAACCTTTTCTTAATCCAGTCACAAGTTTGACCAAACTCTTGCTTCATCTCCTTTTCCTTCTCCTCGTTCTTATCACCTACGGAAATTTCACCAGGCACAAACTTAATGAGTAGAAGTTGCGGTAATGTTTGTCCACGTCATATATCAGGATCTTATTTCCACAATTACACCAGCAAAAATCATTCTTTATGAGGGGTTTTGAAGAGTGAAAGATATTGGAGAAAATTTAAGTTATTTTTTTTTCTGAAGTAGACATATAAGTATTGGAAAACTTTTTTAAAAATGAGTAGGGTGATTAAGAGGAGTTAGACTACAATCTAATTAAAACTGATCATGACTTCTAATTTTATCTATATGCAGTAAGTTATACTAATCACGGACATAATCATCTAACCTAGATCGAGATCCTCTTTGCTGATATCAACAAAATTCTTCTCTTTGTATGATTTTAGGTTCTGGATCGCCACCTCATCAATAGGATCAACTAAGAAAAGCACCTGCAGCCAAGACACGAGATAACAACAGAATGTGAAAATAGAAGAACAAACAACATCAATTCGAGCTCTTTAGTTTTTCAATCCTAATCTTGTATGTCCCGGAATATGCAGCTTCATATTGTCTTGGAAGAGAAATGTGTACCTCAAGATCCTTCTCAAGAAGTTTCTCCAAGAAAGGGGTGTTCATGGCACTTGTCACACTGTCAGCAGCAATGAAATAAATATCCTTCTGCTCAGGTTTCATGTTCTCAACATACTCATCCAGGCTGATCATGTCTTGCTCGCTTTGGGAAGAGAAAAAACGAAGCAACGGAGCAAGACGCTTGTGATTCTCACGATCTTCAATGCAACCTAATTTTAAATGTTTCCCAAAGTTCTCCCAGAATTTCTCATAATCCTGAATATACGAAAGTAATAATTAGGAAAAATGAGGAGGAACACAGAAAAAAGATTCAATAATCATTTCCTTGTAAATAGTCAAGTATAGGGGTGGCAGGGAGTCAAGCTTCAACGAGTAGCTCAAACTCAATCATGTATTGCTCAACTCGAGCTCAAGTCGAGTACCAAGTGATTTGAGTTTGAGTATGTTTTTATACATAAGTTCAAGTATTTCAATAATCGACTAGATTGAGTTCGCGAGTAGCTCGAGTGATACATACAAACATATAGTTATAGTAGTGTATACGTATAAATATATGAAAATAAATACATATATTTATCAAAATAAATAAATAAAAGATTCAAGTAGAATTCGAGTCAAGTTCAAGACTTCACGTTTTCAACCGATTCAAGCTCAAACCCAGACTTAAGACTTGAATTCGAGTCAAGCTCGAGCTCAAGTAGTGTTAATTTGAGTCTAGCACGGTTTGAATATGCCTCATAGTTTCATTTGGCTCGTTGCCACCCCAATCATGGAACAAGAAAAGGAGATGTCGAAAGACTCAAAACGTGATGAGTTAGTAGGCAAAGAAGTAGCAACAAAAATTATAGAGGAAATCATACTTGGCGGTTCTCACTCATGGATATGCCAAGAATCATATCAAAAGCTTTCCGAACCAAACGCTTCCTCATGATTCGAACCTTATAAACAGAACCAAAAAGTTAATATAGCCAAGCATAATTGCTAGGGACAATGTATATTCATAACCTAGTTTAAATGAAATGAACTTACAATGCGGCTTTCTTGAAGAATTTCACGTGAAACATTAAGGGGAAGATCACTGGAGTCGACAACACCTTTAATGAAACTCAGATATCGCGGGAACTATTTGAAATTGGCATCCAAAAGCAAAAAGAGCAGTGGTGATTAGATTAAATGACACCAGAAACCAGAACTGCCCTCGTCATTAAACACCATACATCACACTTACCAATTCACCATCAAAGTCATCTGATATGAACACCCGTTTAACATATAGCCTAATGTTCCTTGTTTTAGAGTTGATTAAGTCTTCTTTTCCCATTGGAGCCACTTCTGGCACATACAGTACAGACCGAAATTCAACTTCACCCTACAAATATAGAACAAATAGTAAAACATAACTTTTTTGTATTGCTGCTAAAATACATCCATGTTGAAGTTAAGACAAATAATTAGCCACTGATCTGATGCTTTTGCCACTGATCTGATGGTTCTTCATTGAAGTACACAAGTTTATCAACCTATCCTAGTTAGATAACAACGTGACAAGTGACAACAAACGTTGATAAAATTGTGCACCATACCTCAGTTGTAAAGTGTGAAGATGCTAAAGGTTCCAAGTACTCATTGAAAGTCTTCTTATAGAATTCATTATATTCCTCTGTGGTGACCTCCTTAGGATTTTGAAGCTACACACAGAAAGAAAATAGAAATTCATTTTAGCTACAATAACTACAATTCTAAGCATGTTACGCAACAAGAAACAATAAAATGTTCATACCCATATGGGCTGGGTCTCATTAGCTTGCTCCCACTCCCAGTACTTCTCAATAACTTTCTTGGTTTTCTTCTTCTTCTATTACAAGTGAAAGATAAAATTGACTAAAGCATAATTCCAGATGACCAGTGATAATACATTGAAAAGAAAAAGAAAAGAAAAGGGAAGGAACTAGCAACCACACGATCAATAAAACACGATAAACTTACCTCAGTTTTCTCGCTTTGTTCATCCTGCTTTGCTTCTGTTGGGTCATCATCTACCTCAACCTAAAGCCCAAGAGGGAAAGGCTTAAAACAACCAAAAAAAAAAAAAGAAAGAAAAAGAAAAAAAGCTACCACAATAATGGAGAAAAGTGAACATCATAAACATAGACAGCTGAGTAAACCTCTTTAGTGAAGCCTTTTTCCTGCCAGGTGTATATGGGAAATGAAACAAACTGAGAATAATTCTTCACGAGCTTCTCAATCCTTTCAGGATGTGCGAACCCTTTGTCTTCCGTCTGAACACACAGAACATATGCAAGAAAGGGTAGTCTTAGTTTTCACAAGGTATAGAAGCAGCACAGATCGAAATGGATCATACTATTGCAAAACAGAGAAAACAAAGAGAATAGCATCTGAGTTCAAGATTATCGACTTGAGAATGATTGTCTACCTTTAAGTGTAGTGTGAGTCGAGTTCCTCTTGGCAGGAGTTGATTGGGATCAGTCTCCTCTCTAATGGTATAGGAGCTGGAATTTGCCTCTCCTTCCCATACATATTGCTTATCGGATTTTGGACTTTTTGAAGAGACAACCACCTTGAACAACAGATAAGAACTTAATAAGCTAAAGTTCTACAGCAAAATTCATGTTAGCATTTTTAAAGCATGACATACCCGATCAGCAACAAGGAAAGCTGAGTAAAACCCTACACCAAATTGACCAATCAGGTTGCTATCAGCTGCAGCATCCTTGCTGTCCTGAAGTAGAAGTAAAAAGAACAACAAAAATAGTTAGCAATGACCCAAACATATAAGATAATTTAAAAGAGTCGAAAATTAGCGCAAGGGACATATAGAAAAACATAGGCATACCTTTAATGCCTTTAAGAACTTTGCAGTTCCACTTTGTGCAATAGTTCCAAGACAGTCCACAATCTCCTGACGGGTCATGCCAATGCCCGTATCACTGCATTGGAAAAAGAAATCATAATAATGCAATCAGAGTATTAGACCAAGATACCGTCACAAACTGAAACATACGTAATAGTAATAATCCCATTGTCTTTGTCAGTCTGGATGCGGATGTCAAGATCAGCTGCATCCTCCAAGAGACCGGAATCCGTAACACTGAGAAACCGGAGCTTGTCTAAAGCATCACTCGCATTACTGCATTAACAAATCAAAATTTGAAGACTGTTAGTATCGATCAGTATAAGCATGAAGAACCCCTAACTGATGCTTTCCAGTCTAAATGCCTAATGCAATCAGAAAAACAAATACTACGAGCAATTAGTTACTGTCATGTGTTAGTACTCTCACTGCAAACATGCCCCAAGTGACTTATGTTTACAATCAAACAACATTTCATTGATATATCATCAAAAAAATTGAATTAATAAAAAAAATTAATTTTCATTTGGGTCCCTTTTCTTCCACTCTTTTTCCCCAAATCATGTTCTTGCTCTATCCCAAGCGTGTTAGAACCATCCAAACGAACTTCATTTAATTTCTTAATTTTTTTATTTCATTTGCTAAGAAGCACAATAACTACCTACCCACAAATTTCTGTTGTCTCACCAAAAATGGATACAGTACATGCTATTCACAATCTACAGAGAACTGGGACTGCATAAATATCAAGAATACTTCAATGCCAACAACTCGTAGTAAAGCAAAACGTATAAGGTATTGTTTAAGCCATGCCTGATGAGCTCCCGAAGAAACACTTCCTTGTTGCTATATAAGCTGTTAACAATGAGATCCATCAGACGACTAACCTGTAAATATGCAGTAAAAACATATTAACATTTGTGTCATACACCAAAATGGGGAAATTTTGACCAGGAGCTCTCATAATGCACCTCGGCTTGATATTCAAATTTCTCAGCAGGGGTATCTGATGCATCAGATGCTGCAGCAGTTGACTCGCATCGGTTGCCGAGAAACAGCCCATTTATCAGTTTTGAAGACTTCATGGATCCGGTAGTACTGCATTTTCCAGCAGTTAATACCGAGTACCATCTCGGCCTAGAATCATCATGTACAACCTGGTCACGTAAAAATGTGTTGGTTGTGAAAAGAGTTATATATACCAAAAGTAAACAGATATCACTTTCATACAAGTTATCACTACAAATCAAACAAACAAACAAAGAAATTTCTTGTAACAAACTAACGATCAATATATATGTATGATATGGCATGGTATGTATATGCAAATGAGAAATACACCAAATCGAAGCATTGATGAACATAAATAGGGAGCCTTTCAGTGAAAACCTTTTTTATTTTTACCAAATCAAAATGCAGGGCATACAAAAGCAGATATATTTTCACTTTCATACAAGTTAAGACACTCACACCATGCTCCTAAATGTGCCCCTGGAGATTGTACTCAAGGGATTTCTCCAACCAATGTATCTAATGCTATTTAATTCCCTACAGATAGACAATTTGCTACAATGTTGACCTTGAACAGAGGAACTACTTCATACCCAGTTCTGTTTTCCACATTTAACGAGCGATAATAGTTAACCTGGTAGAAGTGACCTTACAATTACCAATAGAAAGGAAAAAAAAAATCTTTAAAACAATTAAATAGCTGGAAAAGCTACGATACCAGAATGAAAATCGTGCATCCATTCCATAATTTACCATTGCAAATTTAAAAATTATTACCAGAGATTATGAATTTGGTATCTTTTATTAGAAATCTCAATTTTCTTCAAAATGTCACTCTTTTAGTGAGTTTTGATAAATCAAAAGAAGTAAATCTTTAAACAAATATAAAAATATTAAAAACAATGAGGAATAAGTTTTATAGAATTGAGCAGTAAAATTATAAAATCCTGCAGTAACTTTGAAAATACACTAATAAATTATTGTATCAATACAAAAGTTACAATTTTTATGACAATTCTAAGTAAGTTTTATAAGGGTAAGAAGGAAATTTGAGCTAATTATTGATAAGCATAAAATTCTTGTCTTGAATCCATGCCCATAGCTAGCAACCACAAATACATACATGTACTGAGACGAACCCCCATGATTTTGAAAAACCAACTAGATGTCTTGTATTTTATAATATATATATATATATACATATATGTATATATATATATACATACGTGCTTCATCACCCCATATTAATCTTTTAGCCCCATATTATCAATTGTTAAACGTTCAACACACCGCATTTTTAGATCCTGGCTCTGTATGTATATATAACAAATAGAATCTGTTTACACCAAAACACCTACATTCTCATTTCCATACAAGTGAGAATTACTGATCAGATAAAAGAGCACTTCTATAACAAATTGACGAACAAACGACATAAATACATATTTACATATGTATACATATATACATATATGTATGTATACATGTATGTATACATATATGTATTATGTATCTATACATACATACATACATGTACATATATATATATGTACGTATATATAACACTAAAAGATCCCAATTGAAGTATTTATAGCGACTGATAAAAATGAAAGTACCGTTTCGCTTAGTAGAGAGTTGGAATTGGCAAGTGGCGCCGCGGCATTGCTCCACCGTGCGCCGCCGTAGCGGAGGGTGGTTGAGACGGAGTTTATATATATATATATAATAGAGAGAGAGAGGGGGGGGGGAGGGTTGATGGAGAGTTGAGGAGTTAAATGTGGAAGTAATGATTAGGGTTTTAGCAGCGAGAGAGAGAGAGAGAGAGAGAGAGAGAAGGGTTTAAGAAGCGAGGGGTTGAAGAAGGTTCTGGAGAGGCGTTTGGCGATTATTTTATTTTTTTTATTAAAATATCTTACTGATAATAATAATAAAATTTGAAATAGAAATTTAATCTATGAAAGAATATTATTATCGGTATTTTTCATTTAATTTTTTATAATAACTTCTTGAAAAAAATTTATTTTCATAGAAATTACTGGTTTAGAAATTGTCCATACTGATTTTTCTATAAAATTTATAAAAACATTATTCAAATAATTATATATTACATAATAAAATATAAAACATTTTTGTCTAATATTAATTAGCATTTTATTTTCTTGGTGGGGAAAAAAAACATTTTAACATTAGTGTTGTGGGTAGTCGATTTTTCTACTAAAAAACCTAACATAGTATTTCTCCCGAGATATTTAGTTAAAAATAATTTAATTTTAATATATCTACAGTGTATGAATTTTAATATATTAGCAGACTTAAATGAATGACACGTATGACTCTGTGATGATCCCTACATGTGAAAATTGACACTTGTTTTTCATTGAATACCGATGGTATATAAAATTTTTATACCGATTATGAAAATAAATTAAACTCAAATAAAAATACTAATATTGAATTTCCACGCGCAGTTGAAAGTTTGTCTCAATAGCCCCTATTCTTTAATACTTTCCACATTAAAATTTGTTATAACATCTAATTATTAATGTAAAATTGGACACAATATCAAGATAGTAGCACAATGAACTAGAGTGAATGCACGCGCCTTCATCCTCGTTATCGGATAATCGGTGTGACCTAAGATACTCATATGTTTTGGAAATCATTTCCAAATAGAAATTCAATGTTTTCTAAACTTATAACGGAAACTCGAATCCATAATATCAAGAAACTCAAAACAAATAAATTAAATAATTAAATTTAATTATTTTTATATGATAAAAATATTATTTATATATCAACAAAAATATTTTACTGGAAAATATATAATCACTTTTATTGTTATATATAGTTTTTGTTGAAATTTATTGAGAAATTTTATACTTTACATTTATTTTGAAGTGCAGGAAAAGATGTGTGGGTTCACCTAATGTCTTTCATAACTTCTGAAAATAAAATTATGGCATTTGAAATAACCTATTCACACACCCAAAATAATTTGCGATGTGAATGGAAGTGGCCTCAAAACAATGCTCAAATCAACTCGGCTTTTGATGGTTTCACATGATGGGTGTAGTATGAGCCCGAGTATAGCGTTTCGAGTAAAGCATGGATGCACGCATGTATGTAGTACACTAGCTATAAAAGAACACACGTGCATGTAAAATAATACGGGATTCAGGGAGTTAGTGAATTAATGGAGGTATGATTATTTTACGAAATTGCCCCTTATCTTTTTATATATTAATTCATATTGTAATTATTTTGAATTCGAATAGTAGTTTTGACAATTCAAAAATTAGATGGCTTCAATATTTAAAATTGTTAATTTTAATATTTACATATTATATTAGTATAAATATTTAATCGTACATTCATATATGCGTGCTGTATATAAAGGCCTGGGTCTTGGGCCTTGGTTTGTTGTAATTTTGTTAAGGTCTGGAAGCCTAAATGTGTGTATTTGTATAATTTGGGCCTAGCCCAAATCCAATTATCATTGACGAAGAAACGGTCTTGTGCGTGAAAAGGCACAAAACATACGTGGTTATTACCGAATGTTATTTAATACCCAAAAGTTGTAACTTTATATATATATATATAGCATATAACTCTATTATAAAAATCAAAGATCTACCATAGTTTTCTTAATTTTACAATTCAAAAATACTTCTATCAGGATTACAAATTTACAATTATTTTAGTTAATTATTTGAAACAAATAAAGATAAATAGTGTATTTAACAAAATATATATATTACTATTTATTCAAATATCCTATTTTAAAAGGCATTGCTCGGAATAATTATAGCAATAGTCCTTATAGTTTCTACAATAATTTTTTTTGGTTTCAATAGTTTTACTTACAATAACAATAATTCTTGAAATTTGAAAAATGGACAAACTTAGCCATTAACTCCAAAAGAGTTATAACCATGTGCAGCGGTTTTCTATAATAACTCCAAGAGAGTTATTACCATTATCATCACTTCCCGACTCTTTCGGATTTACTGCAATTTTTTTCCTTCACCATAGTCTTCCCGTCCCTTTCTGTAATAATAGGATAATGACATAAAAAAGACTTTTATTTTTTATTTTCTCATTGTAATTTTTGTCAATAAATTCTATGTGTAACATCCTGAAAAATTTTCACATTTGTCTCAAATCAGTCGACTAATTTGGACTATCCATCCAGGTG
>MKEJ01067996.1:0-14117 GCA_001753735.1 Embelia ribes | reverse complement strand
AGAGAGAAATGGTAAAATATCTTGAACAACTAAAGGCTCAGCTACTTCCGGTGCCTGAGGCATAGCATAAGCACGAGTCTGGGAAGACCGGCCCTGTTGGAATCCCCCACGAGTAGTATTTCTCTGATAACCCATACGAGATGAAATGATACCCTGGCAAGCAAATGATGAAGGAACAGTGTGAGATGGTAGTGGAGCTACCCCCGAAGATGAATGTTGCTGCTGGCCATGGGTGCCAACTGGAGAAGGAAAGTTATCTGGACATTTCGTATGCATATGGCCCTTATTGCTGCACCCGTGACAAAAGGCCTATGGGCATATCGCATGAACATATCCCTCAATATCGCAAAGGTGACATGTTGAGGTATGGGTGCACTTATGAGTAATATTTCTCTGACTGAACAGTAGGCCCCGAAGCCAATATATAACTCAGCTGAGGTCTCCCCTGAGAAGATGAAAAAGAAAAAGCCTCTCGATTCCTCATCCTCTTACTACTACTACTACTAATCCCTCCGACACTTCCACTAAAACCACCTCCAATAGGATTCCTTGAAACCTGTTCCAATACTTGCATCAATTGTGCCCTCGAAGACTGCCTTGATAATTGAATAGGATGTGAAGCATTCTTGCATTGCTGCTTGTTGATGAGGCTATACATGACCTCCATAACCACATCTACACAATATTTATAGGTCTTATACAAGACTGCCATTACGTGTGTTTGGATGGAGGGTCACAACCCATTCTTGAATTGGCAGCATTTCGACTTCTCCATTGCCACTAACTCTGGTACCTATCTCGAAAGCTCGGTGAAAAGAAGTTGGTAATCTTGAACACTTGAGTTCCCTTGCACCAAGTTTTTAAACCCTTCTTTCTTTCATTCCCGCAATATCTTGAAAAAGAATTCTTCGAGGAATAGTTCGTGAAAAGCTGCCCAAATGCTACTCTCGAATCCCCCGACATCCTCTTGGCTCTTCCATTAACGAGCCGCTTTCCTACAAAGATAGAATATTGTGGTCGCCATCCTTAGATCATCATCGACCATTTGAAGATATTTGAAGATTCTCTCCATATCGGTGATCTATTCCTCCACCAATATAGATTCACCTTCACCCCGATAGGTAGGCGGATCCATCATACGAAATTGCCTTTGTGCTGATGAAGCACGAGTCTCTCCGCTCTTCCTCGGGTTCCACGCTATCTTCGTAAAAACTTACTCCAATACCCAAATCAAATTGGAAGATTTTAGATTGGAAGCCTCACATATTTCCATACCCGGGTGTTAGAGCAAAATTTTTGTGAGCCATTTCGCTCACCTCTGGTCGAGGTCGAGTACGAGGTGGAACTTGGGTTTGAGGTCAATAAGCCTCTCCGCTCGGTACCTCTATACTCTCCCCATTTGAAGTCTCCTCTAGACTCTAAATATTCTCCTTTACTCCTATTTCGGCTATAGTATGGGTACGAGTATACATAGGACGCGTCTCGTCCTTATTAGGAATAACAGTCCTTTATCTCTAACCTCTAGCTCATCCACAACTTCTAGCCCCTCCACAAGTGCCTCAACCTCCTCTATGACCTCTTCCTTGAGTCATTATCTTCACATGATAAGGAATAGATCACGAAAGAAGTAACGAAAGAAGTAAGCCATAATTGCATACGGAAAGGAATGGAAAATGCAATGTTTTTAGCTTAATACTTAATATGCAATTAAGCATGCAACGAGTAAATACTATAAAAACACTATGACTTACTTACTCTCTCACGATCCGACTTTAAACCTCTACTCGCAAGCTACTAAGGTTTATATAACCTGGTTAGCTTTGATACCTACCTGTCATGCCTCAAATTTCTCCATAAAAATATCCAGGGATGTAAGATTGAATAGTGACAAATAGAAATTAATAAAGTAACCAAAAGCAATAAACAACGATAATGAATATGAAAATAGGTCCAATAGTCCATTCATATTCCCATGATCCTCATATACAACAAAGTCTGATATATGTATATACAGTCCAAAATAATAACTACACCACTTATGGTGGCAACTGCAATCCACCTCCAAAATACATATACATACACAACGGAAATAAAAAGTAGGAAGTCCAGCTCCAATTCTACACAAAAGAAAGCTCAAGCTAAATATTTGACAAAAATAAAAGTACATAATTAAAATCTGTTACATCCTCCAACTGCCAAAAATATACATGTACAATAGTCTACAACTACAAAATAAAACTAGCTATCTTTGAGTCCATGCTATACATGCTCATCCCTTGCCTTTGAACATGCAGCAATATAATTTTGATATAGGAAAAGGAGAAAGGTAAACGGGTCAGATGGCCAATCAACAATGATATATAAGACTATGGAGTCTCGATTACATGTACATGCTACAACGAAAATAAAGTATGAGCATACTATGGAAATAAGTAAATGAACATGCCAAAATGTGAATAATCATGTAAAGTAAATATGAATAAGGTACGAATTCTATGAATGTAATCATGGGAATTCTCATTTATAATGATGAGTACATGATACCAATGAATGCTACGACCACAACTCGACTACAACTGCGACTAAAAGTGGGACTAGTATCTCTACGAGTTCACGAAAAAAGCTAAAGTTTGCCAATAAGTGTGACGTAACCTAGCCTTCATTATTTGTTACTGATTGTAACGCGAGCAATGAATGTATCCCAGATCTAATTTCCCGCCTTTCATTATGAGGTTGTATAACCTCAATTGCTTCTATGAATTTTTATAAAGGCAATATTATGTGTCCCAAAAATAAGTGGAAAATAACTATTTCCCATGTATGCAAATGCCACGAAATAATGATACAAAACAATGAATTCATGATATTCATGCCTTTCGAATTCCACAAATGGCTACACGTTTATTCTACGATAGGAATGCCTATAACCTTCTAAAATAACGAAATCTACGAATAGGGCAACTATGTTATTCTATGTATCTAATCACGAAAGGTTGATGAATATCACTAAATGCTTCTGACTACAAATCCATGACAACGAACCATGATATAATGAGTGTAATCATATATCATCTCCATGATAAATTTCTACAATAATATATATAATATAATTGGGAAAAAATTTATATCAAATGCCATAACAATTTCCTATTATCATATTATATGCTATTATTGGAAAATAATACATATAATGCCACAAATATTCATACGATAATATTAGGATAGAAGATTGTGAAATTTATTACTACAATCCACTATGAACATTATTCACCAAATGTCATCCATAATATTATCAACGAATATAATCCCTACAAAAATATGTATGAGTATGAAACCACACTCTCGATATGTAATTACTATTTGCAATCTACCCGTACCAATGAAGCCTCCCAATTGCCCCTGAACAACCCCAGCAAGTTTCCCCCAAACGCCCTCTTCTTGTGCCTCAGGAACGATCTAGCTACGAAACTCGAATGATCCTGAACCTAGATATAAAGATGAACCTTAAGGCATAAAAAAGAAGATGGATTACTTTATTTTCTCAGACCCGAAAGGGTACGGAAAGTAAAAAAAATAAACGAGCAAAAGAGATGACGAGATTTAGATTAAAACATACATCTTGCTTTTACGACTCCAAAAATCCACTTTTTATATCCGGGTTAACTCCCGAGATAGATGGATCATTGGAAAAATGGTTGAAGCTCTAAAGACCCTCCCCCAATATCTCTCCTCCTAATTTTTAGAATAGTTGAAGAATGGGTCAAAATGCTTTTTTAAAAGCAAGTCAACAAAATAGACAAAACTATTATCAAGCTATCTATATCAATGTATCAGTCGGTTTATAACAACCTATAAGCCGGTTGCTATATATCAACCGGCCTAGATGCACATCAGCCAGGTTTTAGAGAGTTTTAACTTAGATGTATCAGCCAGTCTATAACAAACTATCAACCGGTTGTTACCTCAGAAAGAAAAATTGAAGTTTTGACCCCTCTATGAATGGATTTCTATGAACTCAAGATATACCCTACGACCACGAGATAGATGCTATATTATGAATGTATCTCTACGATAATGATTCACTGTATGCATATACAACTATGAATGCATATGGCATCAATGAATGCAACAAAACAAGGACTTCGAATGTATCGACAAATATAAATAATATCATTAAGGGTAATTAAAAATATTATTTAATTGTGAAAAATTAATACGAATTTCTGGGACATTACATATTCCTCCATGTTTATGATCTTTATCTCCATATTCTTCTAAGGTCAAGTCCATATGGTGGACCTACTTAGTCCCTTTCCTTGGAGCATTTTGAATCATAGAACTTCTTCTAAGCTGTAGAAGTAAATGGCCCTTATTAACATAGATATTAAGTAAAGCTTTCACTCTGTAATTGAACAAAATTATTAACAAATGCAAACCTTTGATTTATGAAGTGTTGGTTTTTGTCTTCCTACATTAGATTGTACACAACTTTCACTCTACAATTTAACAAAATTAAGTAAACTATTTTAAAAAGAAACAATTGAAAGAAAGAAATTGCAAATATGTAAATATATCTTATATTAGGTTTTGTAGAGCTTTGACTCTTTAATCCCTACAACTTATCAATAGTTGCAATTTCAGACCACGGCCTTCATCATAGAGCATTGGCTCCACTGTCTCTCTTTGTGGATGTTAAACCGAAAGGCAAACCAAGAGGGGGGGAGGGATGAATTACTTTTCTATAAAAATTACCTAGTTTAAAATCTTTCCCTCTTTTTGAAGATGTGTCATAAGAAATATGATGAATCAACAAGTGAGAATAGTAATGAAAAGACTGAAAATAAAGTGCAAGATAGAAGGTACGACATCACGATATATAGTAGTTCGACAATAATCTTTCTTCAACAATGAATTGGTAGGACCCCTATGTCTACTCTTCAAAGTTGTACGCCTTGAGTTCCCTTTAGAATGAAATGTAACCTTTTACACCCTAAAGAACTAGTTAGTATCCCAGGTTCTAACTATAACCGAAACCAAATAGTTTGATGGGAACTACTTACTACCTAAACCTTTGAGCTATCCGAGTTCCTAGTTAGAGCTTGTACTCACAACCCGAGCACATTCCTCTCAAACTACATAAAACTCAATCAAGAATAAAACTTGGAAGTTTATATCTTGCTTCCTAAGATTACAACAACATTTAATATGAAAGTTTCACTAAAAATTTACCCTAACAAACTGATAACAAATTTGAATAAGTATGGAAAGGGAACTTTTGCTTTTGGCTTTTGAGCCTATCTCTCATGATTAATCCTTGCTTGTGTATAAATGGAGCACTTTTTAAATGTTTATATTTGAAAAATGAAGGACAAGACCATTGAGAGGATGCTTGTTGTCCCTAGGAGAATCCGACAAGATCCGCAAAAAGTCGAAATTTGAAAATTGCATTTATTAAAACTTTCCGATTACCCTGAGTAGAGTGTCCGACCCACTCACAGTATATATAATGTTGATATAATAATCTGGACCTCATTCTTCTTTTATCTCAATATATAGCATATTAATAGAAACGGTATTAGTAGATTCAAAACAATAAAAATAAAAATTGGAACTATTGAATATGCTAGGATATAAAATTTAACTTGATTAGATTTCACCATGTCCCCAAAAATTGGAAATTGGAAAAACAAAGAGACGAAAAACTCACATGAGCTTCTGGTATATCGTTATGCATTAGAGGCGCACGCAATCTTATATATCCCCATAGCCAGTCTGCAAAAATCGGTGCACTTGTTAATTTTCGCCAAAATATATGAGTTAGAAATTTATATTAAAGTGTAGTTAAGAATATGTATCCATCAATCATTAGAAATGTGATGAAAGCATCTTTATGCACGAGTAAATTAATATTGAATTGGATGGTTCTTTGTTCTCTGTATTCTCTAATTAATTCATTTTTTGTAATATAAATAAATCAATAAAAATAAGATATGTTTTGGTAATATAAATTGATATCGGATCGGATGGTTCTTTGTGCATATAAACTGATAAAAGGAGTTAGAAATGGGGTGAAGTTCTCATTCATCATCAATATGTGTACATTTTATGTTGTAACAACAATATATGAATGTCACTTAAAATTTATACACTGTAGATACTGGAAAATTAAATTACTATATAAAAAAAAAAGTTTATAAAAATTTGTTTTGTCACTTACGAAAGTTTGGGCGTTTCAAAATGTTACAGTTGAAGTTACTGTGGCTAGGTGTATAGTTACAGAGTACTACAAGGACCTGTAGGGTAATTTAACAACCTTAAACGACAACAATTCTCCTTACTTTTACTCTGAGATGTGAAGTCTGGAAATCGTCAAATAAAAACCATGAAAAATATAATCAAACCCCAAAAGCTCAAAATTTTATACCCCAATAATCAATCCCTAATTTCCACTTTTGCTCTCTCCAAAACCCTAAAAACCCCACCTCCAAATTCAATTTCAAGTAGAGAACCAGTTTTTTCCTCTGAGAGGCATTTCATCGAACACCTTGCACCCACCTCAGACCCCACTGTTTTACACCCCCTCAGCTCAGACCCAGATGAAACCCTCAAATTCATTGATGGATACGATCCCCGAGACCTAGATTTGCAAACCCATTGCCTCGCAATCGCGGTTATCTCGCGCCTGCCGTCGCCAAAAAAGGCTGTCGAAGTTATCAAGAGGGTGATATGTTGTAATGTTGTGAAGGGTAGAGATTTTTTTGATGGGTTAGTTAGTGCCCGCGAGAGGCTTGGTATTTCTAGCTCGATAGTGTTTGATTTGCTGATTAGAGGGTTTTGTGAGTTAAGAAGAGGTGATGAGGCTTTTGAGTGCTTTTACATGATGAAAGACAAGGGTATAGTGCCGAAAATCGAGACTTGTAATTATATGCTGAGCTTGTTTCTTAAGTTGAACCGGAATGAAAAGGCGTGGGTTTTGTATGCCGAGATGTTTCAGATGAAGATTAATTCGACTTTATATACTTTCAATATAATGATTAACGTATTGTGTAAAGAGGGAAAACTGAAGAGGGCAAAGGAGTTTGTTGGGTACATGGTGAATTTGGGGTTTAAACCGAACGTTGTTACTTACAATACTATTGTTCATGGGTGTTGTTTGAGAGGGAACCTCGAAGGGGCCCACAAGGTTGTCAAAGAGATGGAAGGTAAAGGGATTGAGCCCGATACGTACACGTATAGCTCTATCATAAATGGGATGTGCAAGGAAGGGAGAATCGACGAGGCATCTATAATGCTTGGGAAAATGAAGGAAAATGACCTCACTCCGTGTGCGGTGACTTATAATGCTTTGATCGATGCGTATTGCAATATGGGGGATCTTGAGAAGGCTTTTAGCTACAAGGATGAGATGGCTAAACAAGCTATAATGGCAACCGTATCTACTTACAATATGCTAATTCATGCTCTATTTATGGATGGTAGAGTCGGTGAAACTGATGACATTATCAAAGAAATGAACACAAAGGGCATTACTCTGGATTCTATTACGTATAATATATTGATCAATGGGTATTGCAGGGCCGGTAATTTGAGCAAAGCTTTTGGACTCCGTGATGAGATGCTAAGTAAAGGGATTGAGCCCACGAGAGTCACTTACACATCACTTATTTACGTATTAAGCAAGTGTGGTAAAATGAAGGAGGCTGATGATTTGTTTGCGAGGATAATGGGAAAGGATGTTTCGCCCGATCTTATAATGTTTAACGCTTTGATAGATGGGCATTGTGCTCACGGGAATATGGACCAAGCTCATTTTCTTGTGAAGGAGATGGTAAGAGCCAAGGTTGTACCTGATGAAGTAACGTTCAATACACTTATGCAGGGTTATTGCAAAAAGGGTGAAGTTGAAAAAGCTCGGGAGGTTCTTGATGAGATGAATCGAAAGGGGATAAAACCGGATCATATAAGTTATAATACTCTCATTAGTGGGTATAGTAGGAGAGGTGATGTTAAGGATGCTTTTAGAGTTAGAGACGAGATGTTAAGTATCGGGTTCAACCCCACACGACTAACTTATAATGCCCTTATACAAGGGTTGTGTAAAAACCAAGAGGGAGATCTAGCTGAGGAGCTTCTTAGAGAAATGGTTAGCAAAGGGATTAATCCTGACGATAGCACATATCTTTCTTTAATTGAAGGGATGGGAAAAGTTGAAAATGTTGTGGAAAATTGTGGGTCCTAATTGAGCTTGGAAAATTTATTTGGGCTGTGTAGAAGTGCTATTTTTTTTTTTTCCCGAAAAAAGTGATCTCTTAATAGCTTTTGCAAACTTTTAAATTTGAAGATTGTAGTTTATTTTTATGAAAATTTTGCTTAAAAGCAATAACAGCACAGGTTTTGTGACAGATGTGCTAAATGCTGTATACAAGATAGGTTTCCAATTATGTAATTGTTATTATTTTTTTGTTGGTTATGATTTCATTTGTCTGGGAATCAGGACGAAATTTCTCAAATATTGCACAAGTCCGTCAGTTCCATTTCATTTTATTGCACTTAAATTTTGTAAAGTATGCCGAAATTCTCATTGAAAGTTACAGATCAGTATGACAAAGTTTATGATGGCAAAGACTAGTCTCGTATGAAGAAGAGGACTGTGTTTTTGGCAGAAAGCGAAATGGCTCCTCAATTATCGTTTGGAACCTAGGTAAGCAAAACGTGTCTTTGTAATATTATGTATATATATTCATTTCTTTAACTACTTGAACAACATTTGCTGTTGACTGCCATGTGTGTTTTGAGGCCTTGTTTGGTGCTTATGATTTATGCTGTAGCTGCAAGTATATTGTTCTTTTGTTAGCTAACTTGTTCTTCATTTTCTTGCTGTTAGGTATAATTTTGTAAATTGTGTTCAGTCCCCAGGCTAGAGATCTACGACTTGATTTTTGTAGTTTATTTAGCTCTTAAGCATAGTTCAACATTAGTTGCTGGTATTTCAGCTATTTTCGGTTAAGTTGCTCTCTAATCTGAACATCCAGTTTCCGTACAACACTGTCCTATTGCGATATATCTGGATTCTTACAACTTTACGAGGTATTTTTCTCATCTTACGTCTAAAGTCCAACGAACAGATTTGGTTTTCTTAATGAATTTTTTCAATCTTATTTGATGCACTTTAATAAAGTGTTAAATTCCACTGATTGGTAATGGGGCCATGGCCCCTTACTCATTTATCATCAACACACTTGTAAGAGTCACAAGTCTTTGCCCGAAAACACTAGTATCTGTTGTAGATGAAAGTTTTTGGAAACTATACAAACACTTGCGTGGTTAGATCATAAGATTTGATCCTATTTTTTAGAGAAGTATCAACGCCGGAGATGTAACCGTATATGTCTTTGCCCAATTTATATACTTGACTTTTTGTACGTTTATCATTAGCCTTACAGAATAAGATGTTTTTTCTTTAAAGAAGGGCAACTCAGTACACGAGTCTCCTGTATGGTATGGCCCATCGAGGATATACACAAGTATATTGTATGTCTCCTTGCATGGATACCCGTTTTAGGGTGCAGTCATGCTGGAACGATCTTACTGTTGTTGCATGACTACCTTTTCTACTAGTCGATAGAATGAGGAATAAGGACATATATTCTGTTAAAGAGAAAAAAATAAAAGTTTGTGGTGCTGCGGTGTAGCTTATCTGTTAGGGTGGTTACAGACTTCGTCGAGCTAGGCATTAGACACGCTCAAGCTCGATGCAGTCCGTAGGCATCCAACTTGAATTCAAGCTCGACTCAATTTTTAAGTTTGAGCACAATCTTGACTTGATTGATATATATATATATATATATATATACTTGATAACACTATGTCGAATATCTGAATAGTTGAAATCGACTCATTTGGTACTCAACTCATGTAATTGTTGAATTGAGCTCGAGCTACTTGACTCGCTGCTTATCTGTATATTATGTTTGCATATTTTATTCTTATGCAAAGGATGCAAAGAACTAAACAATTGTGGCTGAAAATGCCAAACAAATCAGTCCTAAATCAGGTCAAGAATTGGCAAATAGATTACAATATTACATCACAAATAAATAGCAATTAAAATTCCTCCTGAAATAACCTCACTCAGATTCCTCAACAAAAGCTTCCATTCGGAGAAGAACAAAGCCCACCGCAACTCCAACGAGAACAAGTCCATTCATTATTGCCGCTATCCTGAAAATCTCTGCGGCAGCATTGCAGGTGGCGGAAAGAGCTCCTCCGCTGCCACCTCTGCCCTGACGTGGTGATCTCAATTCACTAATTATCTTGGCAAAGGACCTCTCGGTGCAAACGGGTAGGCCCAATGAGCCCACCTTGTTGTGGGCCTTGAGCCCCTCAAAAGAGTTGAGTCCAACTATGAAGTTTAGGCTCGATGATTTTGTCTTCCGGGACGAGGGGGCAGTAACCACCTTGGCGGAGGCAGAGAAGGTCGCTGTAGAAAGTGTGGCAGATGCTGATGCCATTTTGTTATTGGCCCGAACCCTGCTCAAAATGGTGAAAAATTCCACATCAAAATAACTAGGACTATCTTATCTTATATAGAGAAAACACGAAAACATTAGCAAAGGTTCATCTCGAATAGGGGTACAATTGGCGTGGCGCCTAATTAGCAAAGGCACCTTGCACCCGTTTAACTTTGCGAGCTAAGCTAACGACGCTCTATGCGGTAATTTGTAAGGAACGATTCGTTGTGCACGAATTCAATAAAGACGAGTCTATTAAACTACCAGTGCAACTAGTTTCTGTGAAAAGTAGATTATATTAGCAACAAATTTTTCATTAGCATGTGATGAACTTAAAGAAAATTGGTAATAAGTGAACATATGCAACTTAAACTATAGAATTTTCAGAATTAATATTTCCATAAAAACAATTAAAACATTTACCTGATTTTAGATGGATGATAGAAGGGTACCTCTGAATAGAGAGAGTGTGTAAAAGAGAAGGTTTATGTACATGGAGAGATGATAAAGGTTGGATAAGGTGTTAGGGGATTGGTTGGTTGACAAGTCTCCAATTTCCAATAGGAAATAATGCAACTTTTAATTTTGGCCAAGAAAATAATAGTGTTACAACTCTCAACTTGTTCAATTTTCTTTTCTTTTTTTCTCTTACAAGTGAACTAGATATTTTGTACTAGCCCACAACCTCAAATTAATGGTTACTTTAATTGCAAATTTTAAGGGAAAAAAAATTAACTTTTTTCAGCTCAATAAAAAAATGGAATTCATCAAGCTTAAAGTTCTAGTTATTTTATGCTAAAATAGAAAATGTTAAATTAAATATCTGAATAACCAAATGCATCTTATTTTTTAAGGCAAGAAAATACAAAAAATCTTGAGATTAAAAGTGACGGACAACCAAGCCTCCCAAGTTAATGGAACACTTATTCTTGTCTATGCTTACATTTTTTCTTTGAGAAATCACCCATTTCAAGATTTTTTTTTTTTCCTATTTATATTTTGTACCAAAAAGTGCACCTTCAAATAAATTATAAAATAAAGGCACATAACAATGCAAGTATTGTATAAGAAACTATAAGTTTTCATTCAATCTCCCTTTTTGTGCCAAATATGCCACACACCACTCCATGAAAATAAGCCACACAAATCAATAATTATAATATGTTTTCATAAAGTAGGTCTAAATCTAAAATTAAAAACATCTCACTTGAATATAATGTATCAATCTCCAAATAAGTAAAGGTAATATAACTCTCAACACCCTTCAAATCATCGAATTGCTCACTTTCACCCCTAGGTTTTTGGACCTACGAAAATCTCCCTTTAGCACCAGGATCCCGCACGAAGAATCCGTATCTTCAGGTGAAGACCCCTCGGTCCCATCTCTTTAATGAACTCGCAAAGACACCGGTCCTCCCACCTCAGATTGTTCCACTTACGAAACGCCCTCCATCCGTTAGTGAGCCACGTCCGACCATCTTTCCACTTTTTCACCTTAGACTTCCACTCTCGGTTTCTGTCATCGAGAATTATAATCTTTTCGCTAAATTCAAGATTGTTGTCTCTAATGACATCGGTCGGAACATACTGCCATAAAAAGAAAACAATATAATTGATTTTATACTAACACATAACTAAAAGCTAATTTGGATTCAAAAACTCATAAATTGTACTAATAATCTATTTAGTATATGTACATATATGCTCATATATCTATTTAGTATATGTACATATATGCAGTCACGATATTGACTGTTGAGGACCTAATAATCTAGGGACTAACAGTCGAGTCCAAGAGTAACTTTGTCCCGCTAAACGAACGCTCCCTTAAAGGCTAAAGGAAACAAAATTCTCTTTTAAACCGAATTCCACCTTAATTGCGCATAGATTTTAGAACCGAAACTTAAAACAGGTCGCAAAGGCATGTAATCATAGGCAAGAATCATTTACAATATTTGATCATCTGAAATATATCTACTAATTTTTAAAACCAAATCTATAACGATAAAATGCTCTTACCAATTCATTCGTTCTTCTCTTTCGAAGTTTGGTCACAAAGTAAGGATTTTTGGGCCGAGCAATGATTCCGGGTCTGAAAACTTCTTCCTCGTCCTCACTCGCATCACTAGACTCCCCTTCAATTTTCGCAGAATCTGTCGATAACTTGGACCATTAGATACATGACATGGGAAAATCAAGATTTAACTATTTCACTAAGGTAAGAGGAATAAAAACTTACCCCTACCCTTACCCTTAGTGCTTATTTCAACCATTGCTACTCCTGCAGAGGAACTTCCCTTGTTTCCGAAATGATTTTTAGCTACAACAAGTTGTTTTCCTTTGCAATTGTAGAAACAATTAACTTAATGCTCAGATACAGAAAAAGAAAAAAATAGAAAATTGCAATTGTTCATATGCAGAAAACAAAGAGAGAAAATAGACGAAATCGTATACCATCTGAGCTTGCAATAGACATTTGCAATCCCTTGGCACTTTTTGCACTTTTCGGCATCTCTTTTCCCTTTTTTCTACTTTTCATCTCGAATTCCTCATCCTCCTCGGTTTCCTCATCCTCCTCATACTCCGCCCCCTCCTTGTAACTCTTGTCGCTCTCATCCTCCGTAGATTCCTCAGTTTCCTCTTCACTTTCCTCATCATCCTCGCTCTCCTCGTACTCCGTGGATTCCACATCCCCCTCCGCCACCTCATCATTTTCCGATTCATTCTCTGAGGACTCGGCTAACTTTTTCTCACAGGTAGTGTTACCATAAATCTTGACATCAAAAGTATTGGAGCCATCATAATCGAACACCAAAAAGTGACGGTCTTGAATGTTGTTGTCTTCGACATATGTCGCCCAACCATCCGTGAAATATAACTTGTTTCTGACTTTTGTTACCTTCATGGGCCAGACTTTGCCTCGGTGATTCCTTAGCAAAGCGTGTACGGGTAATGCTCCTCTCATATGTGCCACAAAAGCCAAAGGAAGAAGCTATAAAGGGGGGGAAAAGACAGATGTTAGAGGGAAAAAAAAATTTAGTCGAAAGTGCTGCTGGTGAAGTTTAGGGATGAAAAGTACGTTTACCTAACTATAGCGGTAGAAAAGGGCACGCGCTATAATTTAGGGACTAGAAAGGTAATTAACCCATTTTCATACGAAGTTCGAATTTTCAGAGTGTCCGTTGCAAAATTCACATTCTGATTAGTTTGTACGAGTCGAAAGTGCATCCTAACCCCTCAATAGATTGATTTTAGGATTACAAAATTTACTTCTCGTTAGTTTTGGGTTAGTTTCATTGCTGACATTATAGTTACGATACGTATCGTATCAAACAATTGGGGAGCAGCACTCGCAATGCTTCTTCGATTTTTCTCTACTTATTTCTAGATATTCTAAGTTTCTAAGGTCCAGTTTTAGATTGTTGTTTTTAGCTACTGCTGCTCTCTTTAAAAATATACTTATATATAGTTAGTAGTGTTTTGTAAAATATAAAAGAAGCTACTCTTAGAATGTGTTATTATTTTTTCACCCATGCTTTTGGAAGCAATCCAATGGTAGCCTTTAAAATGTGCTTATGTTTTTTTTATTATTAATTATTAAAATAA
>MKEJ01067993.1:0-11965 GCA_001753735.1 Embelia ribes | reverse complement strand
AAAAAAACAAAAAAAGAAATTTAGTCAAGCAAATCAAATTAAATTATGTCACTCAATTTATATATTCTATCTTTTTTATTTACAAGGGGAAAAAAATAACGTGTAATATGCTCGATTGATGTTTTGCACATCGAGTTGAATGAATAAATCGTACTGTCAATGCCGACTTCAAGTTTTTCTATACAATGCTTTAAAACAGTTATGTGTGATTAATATTCTGTAATAAAATTATAAGTTTTTCTTCATCCAATAAATTGTATCAATTATAAAAGAGAACCATTTTGTAGTTGCTTGAAGGAAGAGATTTTGCACAGGACTATTTGGAAAATTATAATTCTATTTTTCCAAAATAGAGAAAAATATAACAAGGTCTAATATGATCCGAATGGCAACCCATGCCATGTGTGACCAACTTTCCTACTATGCATATATATGTATATATACACATATATAAGTCTGGTTAATTATCCGGGTTGCAAAAAGATAAAAAAGAATGGAAATAGGAAAGTAGAGATAATTACTTTTATTGCCGACTCATCATCTGCACAGAAAGTTGAAAAATGATAAAAAGCTACGTTGGAATATTATGGACAAAGGGATAAAAGTGATCCTTTTTCAAGCTAATGTGATAAATGGGGATACAGTACTGTATCCTTTTTCAATTTTACCTAACTAGTCATTACAAAACTAGTAAAAATTTACGTTGCAAATGAAGAATAATCTAGAAGTTCACGGGCTTAATTAAACATGATTACTTTTACTTTGCTTTCCGAAGAAAAAGTGAAATTATTAATATAGTGTTTTCGTGGAAAACCTGTATCTGCCGTGTTCTAATAAAATTTATATTTCTTATATTAATTAATTATCTGCAGAAGTCCATTATTATAGTATTTTCTTGCAAAACGTTACTCTTACCTAAGTGGATATAGGAAACTTATTATTCAACTTAATACATTTCATTTTTTCCACGCATCTGAAATTATGGAAAATATAAATTGTGAGGTCCAATTTTACAGCAAAAGTGTTAGATATTAAAGTTCGCCTTTACATTGTATAAATGTGCCTATGAATTAATGTAAGGGTGACGTGGCCAAGAGTGACACTTATTCATCTCATTACAAATAACCTTAGGCCAACAACAATATATCAACTAAAAATTAATTCTCTCTCTGCAATTAATTTAATTAATTATAAGCACCCTCCTCTTTTTCTCTATAAATTTACCGATCTTACATCTTCATTTTCTCTCTCTCTGCAGAGAATTAAAATACTAGCAAATAAGTATAGTGGCATTACATGTGCTTGGGTATCACTTTATAGGATTAATCATCGCCATCGTCCATCCTTATAATAAATCCATTAAAAATAATTTATATTCTTTTTTGCGTTGAGTATAAATAAACTCATTTTCTTTTCCTCTTACTTCTCCCTTTCTGTTTTCCTTAGTTGTTTGAGCTAGCTCTTCCTCTCTTTTTCACAAGCCACTTATTTATCAAAGCCAATGGGAGAGGAAGCCAAACAGGTACTTAATTAACATCTCTTTATTAATTGTAAAATTGTTACATTAGCCATTAGTTTTTAAAATTGTGATTGTAACATCAAAATCTAAATACATTTCTTGAGAAATCATAACTATAGAGAATAACTATTCGGTTAGATTCTAGGTGTTGATTGTATCACATATGTGTTTTTATAGTTCTAGCGCGTGATTTTTTATTTCTTATTTTACGTATATCGTTACTCAAAATCTTATTAGAAATTTATACGAAGTTTGTATTTTTTTAATTTATTAAAAAGGCAGGGAAAAGTGACTCCTTCCCGCTTAATTTAATCTTTTTTTTTTTTTTTTTGGTATCGCATTACCTTTCTCCCTATGTATTGCATGTGATGAAACATTATTTTATATTTTTTTGGTACATTATGCGCTGAAATTTACCTATTGCTAAATACTGCTAATTAACCATTTCCATTTGATTGATATAAAATATATATGTGGACTTGAATAGGAAGAAGCTAAGCAAGAAATGAAGCAAGAAGAGAAGAAAGAGGAAAACAAAGAGGAAGAGAAAAAGGAAGAAGCAAAGCCACCTTCACCTTTTGTATTGTATGTGGACTTGCATTGTGTTGGATGTGCCAAAAAGATTGAAAAGTCCATCTTGAAGATAAGAGGTATCTTTCTCATCTCTTTAGCAGATTGGGACTAAGAGGTCTGTTACTGCCCATCAACAGTCGATCTGGATTCTAATAATACATTTTAAAAAATAAATTATATCAGTTTTAACAAAAATTAAACCAGAATTGTCCAATGATTGGTAGTTGCAGACGTTCATTAAGTTGACGAGGCACAAACCTCGTTCGAGAGTGCTCTACTCACGTAATGTCCCTAGCGCTCCACTTGTTTTCCTAGACTTGTTTGTTAAATATGAAATGTGAGGGGTAACTTTGTAAATTTGTTTTTTTATTTGGCCTAAGTTTGCGTGAAATTATTTGCCTACAGATTATGCTTACTTTTTAAGGAAATTGTATGTACCAAAAAACTTTGTCCTGTTTTTAAAGTGTTAGATAAGCAAAACAATATTCTATGAAGATCGACTAAGGCATCGTAAATCGAACTCTCCCGATATCATCATCACTAAGGCCTTGAAAATATATATATATATATACATGTATATGATTGATGGAATAATTCAATTATGTCGTGGTGCAGGAGTGGAGGGGGTAGTGATAGATATGGTAAAAAACCAAGTGACAATAAAAGGAGTAGTTGAGCCACAAGTTGTGTGTGCAAAGATAATGAAGAGAACTAAGAGAAGAGCTCAAGTTTTGTCCCCTTTACCTGCCTCTGAGGGTGAACCCTTGCCTGATATTGTCAATTCACAGGTCCTCTATTTCTTATCATACATATATATACTTATTAAATACTCCAATTGTTTAATACCGGACCATATTTCCATTGCAAATTTTCTGAAAATATTTTTATGTTAGAATTAAGTTATAGTACATTTTTAGGAACTTTTTAACGCGAAATATAGATTTGACTAATTTTTGAAACGTAACTTTAAACAAAAATCATACCGAACATGTCCCTGTCACATAACATTATTTTATTGCCTCGTATTTTACTGACTGCCGATGGTTCTAATACCACCACCAAACTTTTAGAAAAAATCGTTTAATAAGTAAAATATTATGTTTCTCAAACTGTGTAACGATATGAGGTTAGTAATTTATTTATTTATTTATTTTGTTGTTTTGTTGGTTCAGGTTAGTGGATTGACAACTGTGGAACTCAATGTGAACATGCACTGTGAAGCCTGTGCTGAGCAACTTAAGAAAAAAATACTCAAAATGAGAGGTATATATATAAGCTCATTTATATAATGAAACAATGAAAGAGACCTTTTTTCTAATTTTCAACAAATTGTTGTTGAATAAATAAATAATACATGAAAAGAGGTGGTGGACATTGTTTTGAAAACAAAAACAGGCTTAGTTTTTTCACACACATTAAAAATAATTCATCTAACAAGGAAATGCATTTTAATATCCATTTTCTACCCAATAGTGCGAAACTTGTTATTTAAAAAGTGAAGAATTTTTTTAGCTTATTCTTTTTGTAACTATATTATTTATCTTTGCCTAACAATATTATTAATAATTCAAGGAGATACATTGGTAAAATAATTTGATCACTATATGAACATGTGTGTAATTTTTATTTTTTTAACGTTTTATAGGGGTGAGAACTGCAACAACAGAGCTAAGCTCGGGTAAAGTTACAGTGACTGGCACAATGGACCCCAACATGCTTGTTGATTATGTGTACAGACGCACCAAAAAGCAAGCCAAGATCATTCCCCAGCCCGAGCCAGAACCCGAACCAAAACCCGAAGAGAAAAAGGAAGAAAAAGCAGAACCAGAAGCAAAACCCGAGGAGAAAAAAGAAGAAGCGCCCGCGGAGAAAACAGAGGAGAAAAAAGAAGGGGAAAATGAAGGGGGAAAAGGTGGGGAAAATAAAGAAGAAGCGAAAAAAGAAGTGGAAGAGGAGCAAAATAATATAATAAGTGATGAGCAAGCTATGCAAAGGATGATTTATTATTATCAGCCACTTTATGTTATTGAGAGAATCCCTCCTCCGCAGCTTTTCTCTGATGAAAACCCTAATGCTTGTTGTATTACTTGATTTTAATTTTATGTTATATATGAAGTTTAATTTGTGTTGATAAATTTATGAATGAGCTGTTAAATAATTATACATGGGCACGTGGAGCATAAATTTGTAGGTGTGGTTGGTTTTTGGAGCAATGCGACTATTGATTCTGATGAAATTATTAGCATTGTCATTCAGTTTGCAAGAATTTTTTTTTTATGCTCTTCGGAAAAAATAAAAATAATGATAATATTATGTTTCTTGTAGAATTCTGAATTGAAAAATGTTCCAAATCACTTTTTTGTCTACCAAACAACCTCACCCACCGATCGTTACTTATCGGATAACTAATAGAAGCAATTTCTAATCTTCGATTTTTCCATCCTTGTATACTTCTTAATTAGCCCGTTCATAGGAAATCGAAAAGATGAGAAATCATGTTTGTATAAACGAGACGTATCATCAGGGTAATCAACTTCCTAATCCTTGACAATTTAACCCTTATATTATCCTATTGGACAATCAAGACGAAGAAAAAATATAGTATTATGAACATTTTAGAGATCAAATATAATTAAGTTAGGTATTGTATTCTCGCGAATGTAGATACATTTACTAAACGCTAAGAAAAGTAAAAAGTAATTAGTTAAAATAAAACTGCCAAATAATTAGTAAAACATCAATAAGTGTTTGACTTAATTAAACTACCACTAGAAGAATTAGTGTTGGTAAAAAAATTCCATCTCACTTGTAAAAGTGATCTGTTATTTATGCACATTGCTTGGCCACATTAATTATATACTACCAATAAATCTTACATAAGGGTTTAAGTAAGGCTCTATAAATTAAAAGGGACTAAAAGTATAATAAAATGAAAGTGAAATTGAAAGAGAATAGACTCTCTCAATTCCACGTTCTTTTCTTTTCTCATTCTCCCATTATTATTTCTAAACAGAGTGAGAGGAAGAAAAAAGGGGAGAGGAGGCTATTGAAAGAAACCATCCGATTGGGGAGGAGCACTTGTGTAACGAACAAATGCGGATTCAAGTTCATCTCCTCGTCCTCATTCCTTTGAGGTAAGTTTTGTTTTTCAATTCTTTGGATTCATTCATCCCCGAATTAAAACCTTAACCAATCATTGCACGTTCTAAGTGTTTGATTGATTCTCGAGTCATCATTATGATGAAATTACTCGATGATTTATGCAGGTTTTCGTAGTTGGATTGGTTAGCTCAAGTGGTATTCGGTAGGGTTTCTCTCCAAGCTTTTTGAGGGGAACCGCTTGTCTGCACATAAGTTACGTTGTAAGAAAATACATGCTTTCGTTTGTTTTGTTGTATTTTAGACTTAATCGTGTCTTTTACTGTTTTATCAAAATAAGATGTATTTCTTCTGGACGAGATGGGGCTGTTTAGGTTTGATAGTTGTTTTTACACAAGAACTTTAAAGTAATCACATGTATGTTTTATGAAACACTAATAGATGGTCGTTATTAACACTTGATGTTAGAAAACATACTGAAATCTATTGCAACGTACAGAAAATTCAGAGAAACTTTTTCGCATTTTAATAATATTATATAGCATGGTATAATATTATTATTATATATTATATGTTGTGATAGTAGTGTTTGCCGCTACGACTATGGGGTTTAACCTGTCTGGTCAAGTTACGGGGGTAAAGGGGAAGCTGCTCCTTACGAGGTGTGGGCAACGCCCCGATAAAAAAATTTATTGGTTGGTTGTTAGTGGGAAAATATTGTTCTAGCCAAAGGTGTACCGGTACACCTTACACCAGGTTATTATGAAGAAAGAAGTACAATCAGAGCACATTGGAAGCCGGCATACCAGGAGGAGTAACGGTGTTCAGTGGTGCAATCGTACACCAGTATCGGTACACCAAATTGGTGTACCATTACACCCAAAACTTATATGAAGAGATAAAGGATTCAGAACCACTGGAGGCCGGCACATCAAGTGGAGTAACGGTACTCAGTGGTGCACCGGTACACCAAATTGGTGTACCATTACACCCAGTTTATATGAAGAGGGGAGGGCTCACTTGGAGTCGACACACCAAGTGGTGTACTGGTACACCCAGTAAGCGGGAATAAATATTGTGGATCCTAATGTCATGTGAATCTAAAACATCATCTTTCTCCCCATTACCCCATTTAAGCATAGAAAAAGAGAGAGATCGAAAGAGAGATAGAAAAAGGATAAATGATAGAAGTTTCGATTTGATCTAGTTCCCAAAGACAGACAAAAAATCTAAGCATAGTTTCTTGGTCCTAGGAACATAGAGATCGTATCTATGTAAATTTCTCTTTCATTCCTCTCTGTTGATTTGTCTCAATTTTCGTACACCTTTCATACGTGAAATTTTATTTGATATTCCTCTTCCTTATGAAAAATGGATCATCTTTATGACTTGAAATTTGATGATTTGATTTCATTTGCTTAATCAAATTGTGGAGGGAAGAAGAGAAGAATTTGAGGCTTTTGGTTAGAAAGTCTCAAGAGCTCTTCTAAGACGTTTATAGGTACGGTAGACAATAAGTTTTAAATTAAACTTGAGAATCCGCCATATGTATTCATGTATGACACCATAGAAAAAGGGAATTGAAAAAATCCCCTTTGTAGGATGAATTCTAACTTAAATTGTAGACTTGTAGGATACCATAAAAGAATGTGAATTGATACATTCATGAAAATGATGACTTTATGAGTAGTTGTTGGTAGTGGAACTAACATGATTTATTCAACTTGCGTAGTTAAAATCCACATGTTATCCATATTGCAATATATCATTTATATATGATTCTCGTAGTTCATTATTAGCATGTTATTTATCTTCCGAAGATTATGAATAACATGAGTAGTAATGTAAAATGCATGAGTAGAAAATCATGACATTTACATTGTTGGTGAAGTATGACATTGGTAGGGCAATGTATTACTTTTATAAATAAAGAAGCAATGAGACTTACAGACTTACCGTGAAAGATGGGAAACCTACAACAAGAATTATCTATTTATTCTATGCATTGTCAGGCGAGAGTAAATGAAGGCTTTGATTTTGTTGCATTGACAGGTGTGAAACTTAGCAGCGGTCGTCGCCGATTTTACGAAAAAGAAGTGGATATATGTCTGAAACAATGTCGAAGTGACAAGCATGTAGTGTTAGTGTAATTTCATGTAGAAGAGAAATACATTGCATACGTGAGTAGTTTATATATTCATTATATGATTTATATTTCGGTTAGACTTATTCGTATTCATACTCATATATGTTCATATATTGCTTAGACTCATGTTTACGTTCTTGCAGGTTGTCTAACCGTTACTTTTTCCCATTTCTCTTTTCTTATATCTTGCATTATAGGCCCTAAGGTGAGTAATGAGCATCACAGATGAAGTGATGTAGCATATTGTGTATATATATCTTTTAGCTTACTATGGCAGACTAAGAGAAGAAGAAGATAGCATTTTGATTAGTCACCTTTCAATTTGTTGTATTTCAAGTTTGTAATTTGTAGAAGTGTACTCTAATAGAAGTTGCAGTAGAAGTGGTATAAGAAGTGAAAACATAGATATGTTCTTGTCCTTTATGAGACTGGAAACATATGTATACCTTCCAATATCACTTTGTTTTTGACAAACAAGTAGCTTGTAGTATTGTATCCGTAACTAGGCAGGTTTACGTTGTTATATATATATTTTTTGGTATTGGCGTTGGCATTAGCCTTCAATCTTCAGTTTTAGATTGGCTTACTTTATTTGTATTGATGTGAAATGCTATAGACTGTGAGTAGTATCGTCCTGCAGTAGCAATTAATTGTAATAATGAGATAGCGATAGAAAATTTGTTTCCATTTTTATTTTCTATCCAATAAATTTTTTCGTCCTTTTTATTTTCAAAAAAGGAAACATATAACACTTGCACCCTGGGTTTCTCGGGATTAGGGGTGCGATAGTCGTACCCTAGAATAAATGCACCCTGAAGGCCTAAGTTGATGACTCGTAGTCAATCTTGCCTTGGTATAAGAGTGCTACAAAGGTCTAAACCGACTATTGCCACAATGAACCATGAACTAATATTTCTAAGGCCTACAACTTATCACAATATATCATCAAATCAAAGACATACGAATCGACTACTATCACAATGAACCTTTGACTAATATTTCCAAGTCCTACAATATCATGCCTCGAAATCAATGATCTGGGGACACGAGTAAAGAGAAAAGAAAAGGAAAGGAAAGGAAAAATTAAAAGGAAAGGAAAAGAAAGAAAAAAGAATATTTCTACGTCATCATCGCTACAACATTTTATCGGCACTGCAGGATGATACTACACCTACTACAACAATCACATTAACACTTTAGATCTTATACATATAGCATGCCTACAATAATATGTATAAACAACATGAATAAAAAGAAAGAAAGCCAACGTCAATCCCATAAATGAATATATATAACATAATAAATTGTCAGTTTACAAGTATAATGCCTCAAGCTATCTGCTTGACAAAATAAGTAAGGAAGAGGTTAGATAATGTTCTTGCTATGACAAAATAATACAACAGTAGCAACAATAAATATCTTCTATGCTAAGCCTCTGCCACATGCCTTGTAAGCATAATAAATATGTATATAAATTATTAAAGCATCTAAGGATGCTTAACGCTAGCCTCTGCTCTTACAAAACAACGCATAATACAAAAAGCAGGAAAATAATACAGTTAGACAATCAACTCGTTAATAAAAATGAGACTATACTATATGAATGACATGAATGCAACAACATATCATGTTACAAAATACATGCCAATGCTATGACATAACTACTCAACCATACCAATGCACTACACAATAACTCTTATGCACAATGCTAACACCAACACCTAAAAAGTTAGGACTAGTATCTCTGCGCATTTTTTTAAAAAATAAATGCTAGGATTCGCCACTACACATGTGATATAATCAAAGCCTTCATTGATCAGCTACTACATATGTGACGCGATCAATGGAAAATTCCTGATCAAGTTTTTCGACTTTCACGGTAAGATTGTAGGCCTCATTACTTTCCACACATTTTAATAAGTCAATATTTTATTGTCCCGAAAAGAAATAAAAAGACATATGCCTACAATGCATGCTTCATGAATCTTTTATAAACAAAACAACACCAACACCTTTCAACGCCATTTGAAAATCAATATTTTCTATGAAAACCATTGTTACGCCAAACACATGAATGAATATGATATGCTACGCATTAGAATATTAAGTTGCGCATGAAAATTTGTGTTCTACACATTTAAATATGATATTTATTCTATGCAAGATAATGAAATCAATTAATCATGCTAATACTACACCATGCCAAATAATTACACCTACGAGACATATCAATCACGTCAACTTACGGTAGAAGCTATCAATTTTATATATAAGTTCATAGTCTACCATACCTCAAACTCTATAAAATGAACCCTTGCATAACTAAGCCAATAATCCCCCAAATACCCTGTACTTCACCCTGTGATTTGATCTAGAAGATGAAATCGGATGAAAATGCACCTATAGAAGAAAACGATCTACACAAGCTGACGAACAAGAATATCAATTGTATTTCTGTGTAGAAAAGTGCACAGAAACCAAAGCAATGCGAATGAATGAGATAAGAAGTGAGACTAACCTAAAATCGTAACCTACGCAATGGAGATCAAGAATATGTAATTTGTTTGAGCAGACAAACACTGATGATGGATGAAATCGGAAGAAGAAAGTTGAAGTAATCATCACACCTATCTCTCTCTAATTTCGTGGGTCAAAGGGGAAAGTGAAATGAGGCAACAAAGATGTGACATTTTGTCAAAAAATACTTTTTCGCACCCCGAGGTATCCGGACCTTCAAAGTAGGCTATCAGGAGTGGGACACCCTTCGGATCATGAAGAAACGCTTAGAAAAAAATTATTTTTTGATCCAAATATAGAAACTTTGGCCACTTTTGTCCAGCGACTGTTCGACCCCCGGACACATCAAAATCTAACAACTTTTACCATGTGCCACTCTTCACCTTTCTGTATATAAAATGCATAAATTGCGCCACAGCTACGCAATACCCCGCGGCAATTACGTCCACGCTACAACACTATACTACGCCCAACACATATAATGCAAATAATAATATTAAAATACAAAATTAATATAATTATTAAAAATAAAAAATTCATTTGAATTTTTGGGACGTTACATCCTTCCCGCGTTAGAAAATTTCGTACCCGAAATTCATATATACTACGCAAAAAGAAAAGATGTACCGGAATTGATAAATAACTTCATATACTTCCTATGTATCTTTACCTTACACTTCCACGTCATCTCTTCACTTGAACCACACTTTCATAGCACCTTCACCAAATGAATACTTTACTTACACAAAGTTTGCTTCTTTGAATCCAAGATATGAATGGGTTGGAGCATATACGATACCTCTTCCTCCATAAATTAGTCATTGAAGTCAATCATATGGGATAGATCCCATAAATACTTTCACAACATAGAAACATGAAAGATTGGATGAACCTTTGCAAGTTGAGGTATCAACGCCAACCGATATGCCACTTCATCCATGGCCTCGAGAATAAGGAAAGGGATGATATAACTCAGTGAAAGCTTTCCTTTCTCCGAAATCGCATGATCCCATTCTTCAGAGATATCTTAAAAAATATATGATCCCCCACTTCGAACACCAAGGGACGCTTTTGCATATTTGTATAACTTTTGTGACGACTTTAAGTCGTTTCTAAATGCGATTTTTTCAATTGCACATTTTGAGTTGTCTCTTAGACAGACTCTGGACCCAATAATGTACCATCGCCTACCTCTGCTTAACAAGTAGGAGATAGACATGGTCTCCCATGCAATACTTCAAATGGTGCCATTTTAATACTTGCATAGTAACTATTGCCCTAAGCAAATTAAATCAAGCTTATGTAATCTTTTCAACTCCTACCAAAATCAAGCACTCAAGCACAAAGCGTATCCTCTAACGTGTAGATAGTTTACTCAGATTGGTCATTTGTTTACGAGTTAAGAGTTGTGCTTAAGGACAGTTTGATTCCTGAGGTTCCTATGAATAGAGAGTCACGGTTTGATACAATGGACAACGGAATCCTATGCAACCAAATAATTTCATCAATGTACTTCCGATATAATTTCTCAACTGAATCGGTCGTATGAATTGGAAGAATATAAGCAAACTTTGTCATTCGGATGATAATCACCCAAATGGAATTACTTTCTTGCCTCAACTTAGGCAAACTGACCATAAAATCTATTGTGATCTGTTACCACTTCTACTCGGGAATGGGCAATGGTCTAAGCAACCCTCCATGGTGCTTGTGTTTAGCCTTTACTTGTTAACACGCCAAACAATGCGATACAAACTTTGCTATGTCTTTTTCTATTTCGGGCTACCAAAAATATCGTGAAGCATCATGAAACATTTTGGTCCCCCTAGGATGACTGCCAAAAGCCAATGATGAGATTTCGTAAAACCTCATTTTGAACAGATTCAGGAACAAACAAACACTTATGGAATCGTATCACACCATCCTCCACCATCGCCCATCTATCAAGTCTATACTCACCAAGAATGCAAACACGATAAGTATTGGATTCATTATCAACACATTGTGCATCAACTATGCGAGTAATCAAAGTCTGTATGACTTCAATTGTGAATAATGCCACTCTACCCCCTACCTTTTCTACGCAATCCAACCTGAACTCATTCAATACC
>MKEJ01067990.1:0-17152 GCA_001753735.1 Embelia ribes | reverse complement strand
GACCCTATATTCCACAATGTCAGATGAATCCTATGCTTATGGACTAACTTCTTTACCCACATCCATCCATTCAAATTCAAGAACCCTTGCCTATTTTTAGACACATCGGGGAGCGATGTAACACATTGCTTCGGGGGAATGCCCTAGTTTGTACCCTTGCCAATTTAACACTATACCTGGGGTCCGATGTAGTGCGTCGCAGAGGGAATGCCCCAACCCTTGCCAATTTAACACCACACCCGGGATCCAATTCAGTACATCACAGAGTAAGAAACACTCTAATGAATTTCTTATTTAGTTCCATTTCATGTAGCGTGACTGTTTTTTATAGTTGGTTGTCAACCTACTGCAACCTTCTTCCTTTATCCTGACTTGGGACATGCTATGTATCGTAAAATACATAGGTGGAGTTCTAATGACACCTTAAATCTCAATAAAAAACAAAAAAAAAAAGTGAACCAAATTGGTTATCATTATTATTTGAATTAAGTAAAAAAATTCCTTGATTATAAAAATAAAAGAAGGAAAAGAAAAGGTAAATGATTCCACATGGACGGGAAACAGACCTCCTAATCAGAGAGCAAGTAACTAACTTTCTTCTCTTAAAGATGCAATGATTCCTTTCGTCTTTCACCTCATACAATGCACATGAAATTCAAGGTGGTTATAATCCTTCTAAAGAGTATGAATACAAAGAATTGATTGATAAAGAAGAAAATGAAGATTTGTTAGGCTTAGTAAGTTGGAAGGATATATATTCCTCTTGTACTGAAAATTATCCACCTCCATTGCCACCCTCTCCACTGCAACAACCATTGGTCTCAAATTGCAATACACCGGATAAATACCTATTCAGTAATGCTAACCTTTCGAGTGGACAAATTCAAAAAATAGAAGCGCGAGAGACTCTCCAACCCGAAACTTCCATTTTTCCTCAAATCCTAAAACAACACCGCTCCTCTGACTTAGATACTCTGTATCTCTTGACAAACTATGCAAGCGGATTTACCAAGTCATAGGGAGAAAAATACCAAAACGGATAGGATGAGACAGGCCGAGGAGCCAAAAAAACTATCAACTGAGAAAATCAGCAGGATGGATGGGGAAAGATACATCGAATGCACAATACAAGGTCTTGATTATAACCTAATGTACATGCATCCATCTGGTTCTTCCTTCTTAGACCTCTCTATAGAAAAACTATAAGATGTAGACCTGGCCACTTCCTTTTAGCAGCAGCAAAAAAGATATACGCTATCAGCAATTTGAACAAGCAAGCACATTGCTTGCTCACTATGATGTTTTGTACTATTTTTACATGTTTTGTACTATTTTTCGACGTAGACATTTCTATGGTCAAATTTCTTCGATAATAAAAATATATAAGCAAGATAAGGCAAACTCAAAAGAAAATTTTGTTTCTAAGAGGAAACTCCAATTCTATTGAGTTTCGCTTTCAAAATCCCAACAGAAATTTAAAGAGCTATTGTGATAAATTTGTGCATTATGTGTCCTTAATTCTGGTAAACAATAAATTTTTAAATTTTAGTTTTGTTTTGTTTAGATTATAAAAAGTTTCCTTTGAGGTGGGATTTGTTCTTTTGATGAGTTGTCTCCAAATTAGTTAATATGTATAGAAAATTAATTCGAAGAAATAAAAAGGAAAGTGAGCCAAAAATTTAACTATTAAACAAAATATATCGTCAATAGTAATTCCAAACAAAAAAACGCATTAAGTTGAACCAAGATGGCAAAACAAAAGAGGGGTGAATTGGTTTTCTTTTAAAAAATTACCGAGAAAATTATTTCTCTTTTTTCGTAAAAATGTTAATGAATGTATGATGAATAATATAAGTGTGAAAGCAATAACAAATCATGAATGAACTTGATTATGAAAAGATATCAATGTTTTCACAAGAACGACTTGTGTTTTAATGAGATTATATTTTTTCCTAACCAAAACCAACTCGCATGTTAATGACACAACTTTCAGAAACCCTTGTGAGTAATGATTAAGTATTTGCAACTGGTTTAAACGATAAAATAACCTGTTTATAAACTGAACAGAACAATCAGTTGACGGATAAGTTAATTCATTGACTGATATAGTCAAGCAGTTTCAAAAACTAAACTACATGTGTTATTTTTTAGCTGTGAACCCCTTTTCTAGACCCGATGACAAGGAATTCAATGACACCCTATCCCAACAATGTGGTATGTAAGAAAAAGCCGACTTAAAACTCGTAAATTTTCCAATAACGACAAGTATGGGTTATTACGGACAGTAGACCCTACGATAATTATTATATAATATATGTGTGTTATTGGGTGCAATTTGTGTAGCATGTGGCGTAATCTGATGCGTGCTATGTGTAAAATATGTGAACAAGAATTTGCATGAAAGAGAATGACGAATGTCGTAAGTATTTGGCTAAAGTATGTGATGTCGTGTTGTGTGTGGCAAAGTGTGTGTAGTAGTAATATTTGTTAGGAAATATAGTTTGTGTTTTTGGAAAATATGTGTGGCAAATTTGTGAAAATAAGGGCATGTGGGCCTACTTCATGAAAAATGAATTTGTGGAAATAATATTGGTTGTGCGGACCACTTTTTGAAAATAGTGCATTTCTGACAAAAATAAACTAGAGCTAGGGATAGACCCTCATTTAAGTTCCGTTTTCGGTCTCACACGAACCCCAGGGTGTGAAGGGGCGCCCACAAAAACCTTAATGCCTAAAATCTCGAGGTATGTTTTCCAAGTTTGGCGTATGTGTTTTCCAACATAATATTACACCCGGGATAAATACTGTATGAATATGTGGTTGTGATGAAGTGCGTATTTATTTGACAAATTTGGCATCATGTGAAATGTGATATGCGGTAAAATATGTGTTCGGTGAGTATGGTAGTATGTGGCGTAGGATTTGTGGTGTGTTGTCTTTATACTATAATTAGCATAGGGAATATTATTCATCAACTAATCCCGTCTGCCTTTTGTTTATCAATTGGTAGATCAAAAAAAGGATAATGCGGTCACATAAGAAGTAAAGGTTGGACCATTAGACGAGGCGGTTCCCCACTAGAGCATAAGTTGCATCTTCAAGTCGGTAGCATTGCGAACATATTGTTACGTTTTGTGTTTTGTGATTATCGAGTCATTTTCACTAAATGATTTATATATAACTAGGGCTCATATTTTTGTAGAACTCTATATTAATAACGTATGTTTACTTTTGTGGTTTGCTAAATTGCATTATGCATAGTAAGGAAGTTGGTATTGTAGGTAATTTTGGTTGTGGCTCTGCATCAAAATATATAATATTTTCTGAAAGTTTCGCATACTGGGATTCTTGGATTCCGGAGAGGTAACATTAATGGGCCAAGCAGCCCCAGCCAAGACGCTAGGGTGAAAAAGCAGTCAAGGCCAAATGACGTATGGTTGAGATATAAAGATGTACACTAGAAAGAGAAATATTGATGATGGAAATTAATGACCGGAAAAAATAAGGAGGAAAAAAGACCAGATAGCTGAAATACATTTACGGGGAAAGGGAAGAAATACAAGGAATTCAAGCTCGGCTTGGATATAATTCCTCATCAGTGGGATGATTTCGAGTACATTTGGAAACTCACGTCTGTTAAAGCTTGACCAAAATGATCCTTATATATCTAAGTGTTGTAAAATTTTTAATTCAAAAGTATTGGACTTGGCAAATAGAAATCAAAGTATTACCTAAATTCCAGTGGCATATCTATAAGAAATGGGATTTAGGGCAAAAATAAAATTTGAGACCCCTGACATTATATAAAATCACATTTTCTTTAGTCAATAAAATTAATAGTATTATTTCTAAATCAAACATAAATATGAAAATAAAGTGCAAATAGAAAAAATACTACAATACGATGAACTTGATCATAAAAATAAAATCTTTCAACTTTTTTTTCACAAATTTATCAAAAACTTTATTTTGAGACGAAATTAGTTCTTCAATTCTTTTTTTTTTTTTCATATCAATTGGTTACTTCCTATAAGATATTTTAATGATAAACATGAAGCTTTTTAAGAAAAAATAATACTATATAATACAAATAATATTTTATCTATAATAAACAAAACATTTCATATCATATTAAAAAAAAAGAAAAAAAGGTATATTGAAAAGATAGAACTTGATTAATTGAATTTGTTGACGAAACCACGAATAAGAAATTGGTATATGGTTTTAATTTTATTTGATAGAGTAATAAGGATGAATTAGAAAAGCTTAAATGGAGACTTGAGATTTGTGAGAATTAGATAAGAAAGTTTTCTTTTCACAGTATATAGTAGAACGTAATATGTGGGGAGATGAAAATGTTAGTTGATTTTAAAATTAATTGTGAATTGTGATTACCAAAAAACGATAGAGTTAGTTAGGAATTAGATCACACTAAGTTTGAAATATTTATTCTAAAGATTTTATTCTAAAATTAATTAATAAACAAATTCTAAAAAATTGGCATTTTATTAATATTTTTTTATGAGAATAATTAAATATAAAACCAAAATTTTGGAACTTTATTAAGAAATATAATTTTTATTCTAAAAATATATATATATATATAGATATTAAAAAAAATTTAAAATTTGGGAGTGCATGTTTTCATTTTCGGGGCTTACAAAGCAATTGTTTTAATTTGCTTGTGAAGGATCCGCCAGTGGGCCAGCCTTACCAAATTCACCTTTGCATCTTGTTATAAAATACATATTGAAGAAAAATACTAGTATATATATAATAGGAAAAGGTTAGGGTGGTATCAAATAATCACCGCGAGGACATATTGTCTAAAGAACCATTATCTTAAACCCTTATGATTGGTATTATTAGGTTCCTACATATTATACATTTTTGATTCGTTCAACTGTGACAGTACAAAAGAAAACTAATTATAATGAGGTAAAACATGATTCATACTGTTACATTTTGGATAATATATTTAATTGATTTCACACCTTGGGTAAATATTGCACATGCTATCCACTAAACTTTGTTCTCACGCCAAATTTGCATATTACAACCTCGATTTCTTTCATATACCATAAAAGTCCATGGCTTCTAATTTTTGGTACTTTGAAGTCATCGCTAAAAGAGTGGAATCAAACCCGTGACTTCTTACTAAGGAGGTTGATTCTGACTCACTAGGCTAACTTAATGGGTTCATATCGTCTACTTTCTATTAAATCTATTACCATTTTTAAGTGGAACAATTATATCTCTTAAAGTACTAACTTCTTATTATTATTAACGTCGCATTAAACATTAGCATCGTATTTTATTCTATAAACTATGATAAAAATAAAAGTTAGCAGTAGGTGCGGATGAACGCAACTATCAATAGTTGGCCATGTACAATTTTATAAGAAGCGAAATAATATCGGATGGAGGGATTTATTATATATGTGAGAGCACGGTTTACACAAAATTTGATATATTAATATTGACTTCATTATATACAACTTTTTCCTTTTTAAAATGATACACAATGATACTTTTAAAAATGGGCAATCAATGATTTGATCAACTAATTGAAGAGTAATCATCATGTGTAAGGGTATAATGGTAAAAACTCATGGCCTTTCGCAAGAAAGTGATGGAAAAAAAACAGCATTAAACATTTTATGTAAAACTACGAGGAACATAAAAAGAAGTCTGAATTACACCAATGGTTTCCATAGTTGACCAAAATTCTATTTGGTATCTATATTTTTAACAATATCTTTAGTCCCATCAATTTGTAAGAAATGTTACATATTTGGTACATTTTATAATTTTTTTTTCATATTAAAACCCCATATTGGTAAAACTAGGAGATGATATCAACATGAATTACCAAAAAATAATAATAATAATAATAATAATAATAATAATAATAATAATAATTTACTCCTAAATAAATATTATATGGTAATATGAAATGATTTTAATCATTTAAAACGACTTACAACAACTAAATTATGTCACTTGTTCGAAATTTGAGGACCATTAGTCTATCACTATCTGAATTCGAAACTATAGGAACTAAATAGAGTTTTTGATGAAAACATGGAGATCTTTAGTGTAATTATTATAGCCCTGTAAAGGAAAAAGATAAGAAAAAGGAAAATTTATGGTTTAAAACTTTTTCCTATTTTTGGTCTATTCTTGGGAGAAAAAAACTTTGCCTTGGTTAATTCGAAACAAAAACATAAAAACCAATTAAATAATCTTAAAAGGGACCACCTTGGTTTCTTGTGTTTTCCCCATCATTATATATACATACATATTCACCCACATACAACTGACATATATATTTATATCTATCGATATACCCCAAAAGGCTTGTCTGATTTTTTTCATTCAAATAAGCAATACCCAGATTGTCTTTTGTATTACTTGTTCTCTTTATCTATAAATAAATGCCCTTGCTTTTCATTCTTGGATAATTAATTGTTTAAAGAGTTTCTATTTACATGATTTGGGATTAAATTTATATAGTCAAATAGAAATAGAAATTCTTGGTTATGGAAGGGAATACAATCAGCAGATTTAAGAGGGTTTGTGTGTTTTGTGGGAGTAACTCTGGGCATAGACAAGTCTTCAGTGATGCTGCTATGGATTTGGGGAATGAATTGGTTGGTTTTGCTTCTTTTTTTTTTTTTTTTGGTTCACAAAAACCCTCTGAAATGTTTTTATTTATTTATTATTATTATTATTAATCTGTTTTTGTATTTTCTTTTATTATTTTTTATATTATTATTAATCTGTTATTTTATTTTATTTTATTATTTTTTTTATCAACCCTGTGTCCAGTTCCCATTTTGTATAAAAAAATTTAATTTTTATTGGATTGTGCAATGGTATTTTCAGTTGCGTTTTGATAATTTCAAGTAGGTTGCTCATCTGTGATAAAGATATTGTTTTATCTACTATCTATTGAAAATAAAGTTGTTTCGCTTGTCATATATGCTCCCTGATTAAATTTCTTCTTCTTTTCTTTATTTAAGTTCCTGGAAATAAGGGTTGTTATCTAACTATTAAGTGACTTGGATGTTCTTTTCTGATTATGAGGCTAATCTAATTTTGTTATGTTAATGAAATGCAAATTTCATAATCCTTTTCTTACTTTTTAGCCTTTATTCATTCAATCTATTTTATTCCTTGATATTGATCTAAACTTGATCATGGTGGTTTTCATTTTGCTTTTGATATTATGAATTAGGTTGGTTCTCTTTGACAACAATATTCTTGTTTATTTATCTATTTCCATTTCAATATTTTGTAGGCTATGATATCTAATCATTGAAATGGAATTTCAGGTGAATAGAAAAATAGATTTGGTGTATGGTGGGGGAAGTATTGGGCTCATGGGTTTGATTTCCCAAAGAGTGTATGATGGTGGTTGCCATGTTCTTGGGTGAGTCGGCTAAATTATATCTTCATATTTTATCAAACAAAATATCTTCATTAATTCTTGACTGCTTTTACCTTGCAGGGTCATTCCTAAAGCCCTTGTGCCTCTTGAGGTACTCATTAAATTTTATCGCGATTTAAGTCTGTATCCAATGCCAGCATAGAAACTTTAGACACGCATTGGATATATAACATGTGTCATCATACGGGGATTACCACATAAGCATATATGCCATCCATCAAAGTCTCCTGATGTAAAAATATTCATACACCATCAGTAATGAAAATTAAATTCTTCATCTATTTATGTGTTTATGAGTTCTTCTCAGTAGATAAGGCTTGGGTTATACTGCAGTGTTTTGTGAAGCTATCATCGGAAAATTGTTCTAACGATAACAAGATGATTAAGTTTGGCATGCTACTTTTAAGAGCTAATAATAAAAGGATTAATTATTGTTTGATGGTTTTACTTTTTGCCTGCTAAGAATTTTTCTCTATTTAATTTTTTTTTTTTTGGGGATTATTTTAATTCTTTAACTACTGAAACGCTTGTGTCCTTCTGGTTCTGCAATTGTTTGGGGTGCTTCCTATTTGGCTTCTCAAATGCGGTACGATTGTCTTTGTAGAGAAACTACGGAAACACGGTAATAAAAAATGTTAAAAGAGCAGAAATGGAGCGAGTGGGGAGATAGAAAGTAATAAAACACTGTATTTTTTTGGTTTGGCGATAAGAGTATCGATTTCCGCATCTGGTCTTAAAACACAAGTTTGTAAAGATAAATTGTACTAAACATGCTCTAATTATATGTGCCATCTAGCTCTTAGAGACTAAGCACAATTAGCAACTCCTATTGGTTTTTATGGTTATCTGTGGGGTACCTTTGCTTTATAACAAATTTGTATCATCTTTAACATGAAAACTGCAAGCATTTGTATACCTTACTTACCATTGCTTTTCGAAGATGCACATTTAAATCGAACATGAAACATTAAGCATTTGTATTTCACAGATATCTGGTGAAACTGTTGGAGAAGTCAGAATTGTTTCCGATATGCATGAGCGTAAAGCTTTAATGGCAAGAGAGGCTGATGCTTTCATTGCTCTTCCTGGTAATTAAAATAAAATTTTTGTGATTTCGTCGTGCATTGCAATATGATTGTATTCATGAGATTCCAATTGCTTTAGGTGGATATGGAACCATGGAGGAGGTTTTGGAGATGATAACATGGGCACAACTTGGAATTCATAAAAAGCCGGTGACCATTGAATCTAACTAAAGATAATATGATCAATTAATAATTTTCATAAAGTTAAATAGTTTCATTTCAAACACAGGTTGGTCTACTAAATGTTGATGGCTACTACAACTCGCTGCTTGCATTATTTGATAATGGTGTCGAAGAAGGTTTCATCAAGCCGAGTGCTCGGGATATAGTCTTATCCGTTCCAACTGCCAAAGAGCTTCTAGGAAAAATGGAGGTAATTGACCGTATTTATTATTTTTTTTATTCCTTTCTTTCCTTTTTCTTGGTTTTATTTGGTTTTGTAGGAAATATTAATTTTTGATATTGTAGTGGTGGATCTTGTTTGGCTATAAACAGAAAAAATGATGCCATAACATGTGCCTGTCTCTTTCTTGGATAAGTGGTCATTTTTCTCATGATAGTTGTGCAAGATAGGGGGAAGAAAAAAAATTCAATTCGTCTTCAACATGGTTTCTTACGCAAGCTTATGTCGTCCTTGATACGAAAACGGTTGAGAGCCATTTGCTAGGCTCTTAAGTTTTTCCTTTGTTAAATTAGTACCATTTTGGTTACTAAGGCCCAGTTTGGGATTGTTGTTTGAGCGATGCTTCTGTTTTTTTTTTTCTTCTTGGAAATTGTAGTTGTTGCCATTTGGTAAATCCTCAAGCACCTGCTTTTTAAACTTTGCTTCTGCTTTTTGAGGGGCGTTTTTAGAAGTAAATTTAGGGGTGCTTTCAAAAGCTATTTTTATTTTTTTATCATTAATTACCTAAATAACCTCAACTATATTTACTGCATTCCTCATACATACATATTTTTGTTTGTTTACAATAAAAAATACCATTTTACCTAACACCACACTACTATAATTTATTTACCAAGTATGAGGATTATATTCGCTTTGAGAATCAACTTTGAAAAGCAGCATTAAGAAACGGATTATCAAAAGCACTAGTATTACCAAACTAGGCCAAAGTCATAGGTTGCTTTTGTTTCACACTTCCGCATTCCGAGAGATATCATGATCGAACTGTCAATTAGATATACGAATGGACACTTAGGACTGAATATTTTTTAGGCTAGCATTTTTTATTTTCTAAATATGTAGAAAGTAAAAATGCTGTTTTGGATCAGACTATACGATATTGTATCCATGATCAATTAGAGCCAATTTTTTTGCAGATAGCATGTCAACTATTTGTTGGTACTAAAACTCATATTGAGTGAATTATCCCCTTAAATGGTTTTAGGGAAATTTACATTGACGACCTATAGTAATATCTTATTTCAGTTTCATTAAACCGACTCCCAAATTATTAAGATTAAGGCTTGTTTTGTTGTTTTTGTCGTACACCCTCTCTGCTTAATGAGTAAGACTGACACGGTCAAATCATTGTTTGTGCAAAATAATCATGTACTTGTAAGTTGTAAGATTAGTCTTTATGGAAATTAGAAGTTCAAGCACAAAAGTAGCACACCAGTCCATAGTTTCAAAAAAAAAATAAAAAAAAGGTGGATGCAATTTTTTTTGTAGTAGGCTCTAATATGTTCCATTAAAATGATTGCAGCGATATACTCCTTCACATGATCATGTTGCTCCTCATGAAAGCTGGCAGATGGAACAGCTGGTTAATTACACAAGTGACCTCAATCGGTAGCCTAAAATGAATTTTATCATCATCAGCAGCACCTTGTTTGGTGATGGTAGGTCCTTGGGTTGCTCTCATTTCTTTCCTGATTTGATTTATCTTAGTATGAGTTTGTTTTTGACAATTTTGTTGAAATGGGGCCATTTAAGTCACTTCCAATGCATTCTCATAATTCATTCTGATTTGAATTTTTACTATTACACTCATTGATATTTTACAACTAAACTGTGTTATAGTGGACTTTTTCAGTTGCTCTCGTGTTACTATGTCTTGGTATTAGCACTTTCGAAACCACAAAAATGGCTTGTGAAAAAAATTTATGTCACCTAGTATCCGAGGGTGAATGTTGTACTGCAACTTCGGATGGTTCTTAATAAGTGAAATATATTGGTTACTCTATTGCTCCATTTCATGAAAAGAATATTTTCTTGTTAAATATTTTTCTCGAGCATTCTTCGTTGTTTACAGTTGAGTTGTGCATTTTGGGAACGTATGCTGCAGAAAAATATTTTACACGAAAACAAATGGAGCCTAAATGGTTGTATAGACAGCGAGACTGGGTGAAGAACTTAAGCTCGTTACATCATAGTTTTTTTCGATTTTTTTTTTACACTTTCACAAGCTTGTGCAATATACTTACATGCAATTGAAAGCCCCTCAATTATTAAAAAGAAAAACTTTCGTATACCGTTGGTGTCGATCTGCCTAGTTGGATCAACCCTACTTGATGCATTTCATCTCATTGTGCTTCCATTTCCTTGGTTTATCGCAAAAGAGCGGAAAACCCTTTTGTTTATTTTAAGCGGACTGATGTGGCATCACACGAGTACGATTATGCTTTGCATTACGTTTGCTACGAGTTTGTTCAGATTATCTGTTGGAGCCATGAGAGAATAATGGCCAAAATTGTAATGGTGCCCAATCATATAGAGTTGTAAGAAACAATTTACCCAAAACTTTCTTTAGTGATATTACATTGGTTGAGGAGTAGCTTTACATATTGTTAATTAGAAGAAAATTTTGACGGAAAATAAAATATTATATTTTAATTCAAAAATTTTTATGAAAAGATTTTTCTTTTCGTCAAATTTTCTGATAATGAATATTTGCACCAAACGGAGCCTAAATCTCCTCAGTATGATATGGTGACTAGTATAAGGTGCAAGCTGGAAAATGGACCAAGGGGCTGCTCGGCGTGACTACCCATCACATGTGATTTATTGATTTTAAAATCAATAGTTGAGCTTAAAAAGCTAGATCTCATAAAAAGTTAAATTGAAAATAATTCATTTACAATAAGCTGCTTATTTTAAAATCAACGGTCCAAATGTACGGGATATATGCTGCCCATGACTAAGGGTGGAAACGAGTGGAGTGGAGTTGAGTATTCTTCTAATCAAGTAAGAATCGTTCGGACTACTCAATATAAGTCGAGTGGAGCCGAGTATTACTTTAATCGAGTATGAATCGAGTCGAATCGAGTATTTCTCTAATTGAATATTGTTCTAATCAATTTGAGTATTATTTTTGTGTTCAAAATTGACTCGATAAAGAAAACCAAATAATCGATTAGACTCGATAAGTACTTGATAAATTATTTTTAAATATATTTAATATACTATATTAAAAATAAACAAAATTGATTATTTAAGATAAAATATTTTTTTACGTTATCAAATAATTAAGAGTTAAATTTTACAGATAGTAGCCATGGAAATTTTTATTTTTGATTTACACTCACATCTATATTATTATTATAAGCAAGGCCAGATCCTTTTGGAAGTAATTTTATTCTGAAACAATAGCCGTAAAAAGTAGGTTTTAGAAGGGTATAGAAGTAATATGTTCTCTTAATTTCCTTATCCCCACGTTCCTGAGTCACCAACCTATGGACGAATTCCTCTCTCTCATTTCCTCTCTTAACAACCGGCTCCAATGGTAACAATTCTTATATTTAATATTTTAATTTTTTATTTTGCATTTGCAAATTTTATATTTTCATTCTTTTTATACAAAGTTTATTGTCTTTTTCAATTGAACTACATTTTGTCATTGTTCATCGACGGCTAGTGTATATATATATATATACATACATATTTTTTATATTACTCGTGAGTTAACGAGTCAAGAAGTTCACTTCTCGATTTTGACTCGAAAATTTAAATTAAGTATGCTAACATACTTATATCTTACTCATTTAGTTCACGAGCTGAGTTCGAACCAAGTAGTTATCAAATTGAGCTAAAAATACTTGCAAGTTATGCTGTTCGTTAACATTCCTACCCATCACCCATTCCAGGTATCTTCCCCCTTTCCACTAGAAAATCACATGGAGCACTCTCGTGTATTCCTTCTAGATGGGGCCAACAGCCCAACACTTTCCTGGCTTGTCCTCCCTATTGTCTGGGCTAGGTTTTGGAAACTGAGTGTGACTGTGACACCAATTTCAATTTATGTTTCTGTCTCACACTTGACACAAAAATTTTGCCTTAAATGTTTACATAAGTGCATTACTAACCATAGTCCGTTTGGGTGAATCGGGCTGGTTTCCGGTTTGAAATTTTGGTTTTTACAGGAACTCTATTCGGGGAATTATTTGAAATTTTTCGATTGTTGGTTGCAAAACTCGTTTTTCGTTAGGAAATATAAATGACATTGGAGGATGATGTTTCAAGGATACTCACCATCTTCAGTCTCCACGATAGTAATAATGAGAGCGAAAGGAGAATTAAATATGATTTAGTAAAAAAATGTAATACGAGATCATGTTTATATGATGCTTACACAATGGTAACTCTAGCCAAGTCTTCTAAGAGTTTACCTTTCTATTTGATTTTGCTTCTTTTTTCTGGTGTTTACGCTTTTCTTTCTGAATATTGCCAAAATTAACTCTAAATCAGGCGTAAATGCGAACTTGACCGACATATTTCACGTTTTTAGTAAGGATAATATGCTGTCGATATACATTCACTCTACGATTCTACCAATATTGCAAATAATAATTAATTTTTAATGTATTAGCAGAATTCCGATCATCCGACACTCTTAAAGCAGCCTGGGGTCCGGAAATTTTTATGGTGTTTTTTTTTTATTTAGTGCAAAAGGTGGGAGATAGTGATTGTTTTGTCTTGTGACCCCTCTTTTTATGGGGTCAACTCTTGTCTCTCCTATCTCTAGTCCTCTTGCTATTTGCAACATTTGAAAAGCCACCAACTGTATATCTCACAGCTCAACCTGTGTTATCCAGGTCATGGCTATAGGACCCTCACTTTTGGTCAATTACATTTTGCCCCTATAATTTGCTCTGAGTCTCACCTTTTGTTCTTCTGAAAAATTCCCTTAAATTGTTTTGTCACTACCCCTCAATTCAAATACTTAGATTCAACCTAAGGGTAGCAACACGCAGAGTCGAGCTGAGTATCAATCGTACTCGAACTCGACTCGACCCAACCCGAAATAGAACTATTTGAACACGAGTTGAAAATGTGAAGATTCGATCTCAACTCGAACTCGACTTGGAAATTCTATTTTTCCTCTATTTTTATAAATAAATATATTTTTTTGCATATATTTATATTTTTTATTGATAGAAATATTAATTTATTTCTATGCATATGATACTCGGGCTACTCGCAAGCTTCAACGAGTCGAGTAACTCAAATTCGACTCCAACTTAAATTAAGTATAGAAGCCTACTCAAACTCGACTCGTTTAGTTCTCAAGTCTAGCTCGAGTTACTCATTGAAAGCTCGATTTCCCCGAATTCAACCCCCATAACATTGTTGAAGGGTTTGCTTCACTTTAAACTCGACTCGAGATACTAGTTAAAAGCTCCATCCCCCACATATTGAGGAAAATAGCGAAAATAGTACTAATAGTTGCCCCCATTAGGACAATTTGGATAATCTTTGCAAAAATAGGACTTTTGCCCGCGAAAAGACTAAAATACCCTCCAATTCTTTATTCTCTTCTACTAAAAAAGGTTGAGTTTGTGGAGAGGAAAGATATTGAGAGAGAGAGAGAGAGAGAGAGAGAGAGCTGCACGAAGAAAAGAAAGGAGATGGATGGTTACAAAGAGAGATAACACAAAGAAATTATATGGAGAGGAGAGAGAGAGTTGCAGAGAAAGAATAAAGGAGAAATAGCAGATGGTTACGTTGACATGTGAAAGAAGAGAGAGGAGTTGCAGGAACCCAATTTGCAAATAATTGTTTGCAATTTCAATAAAATCAGTACAAAATTTTAAGTTTTTTCACATATCTTCTCGTTTGTATTAAGCAGCAACTTTTTTTTTTCTTCTCATTCTCTGCAATTTTTTTTTTTTATTACAATCATTATTAAATAATATATGATTAATAGTGTGCATTAAGTTATATGGAATTAATTGTTTATATTAATTATTTGTTGTATATGTTAATAATATGATGATTAGTAAACTCAATTCGATATTTTTGTCATCGCATATTTCGTCATATATTTGGCTACATTTTGCCTTTATATGTTTGTTAAATGTAAACTTATTTCGTGACAGTTCTTGATGGTTTGTAAACATACACAAACGTTTGTGACAGTTCGTTTATGATAGTTCGTGGCAGAAATTAAATTTTTTTCTGGAAAAATATATGATGAATTCATTAAAATTTAACCAAATATACGGCGAATTGGGACGAAAAGTGACAAACTAAGTTTTCCATTTGAAAAAAAAAAAGAATTAAGTGCACTTAATATTGGAAGCTCAATAAAGTCCAAAAAACTAAGTACAAAATATCTCCTTTTTGACTAGATATTCATTAAAAGAATTATTTAATAATAAATTACTGTTCGAATAATACAATGCTCACTTATAAAGAAGTAGAATTAGTTGATATTTTACTTCAACTCAATTAGATTTTGAGATATTGATGAGTGAGAGAGAGTTAAGGATCAACGAATGAACTAGATAACTCGAGATTAGAGCTGAGCAAGCGCAAGAACAATGATTTGAGGAGGATAGTGGAGAGAGATTTTCCGAGAGAAAGAGGGGGATCTAAAAGAGAGGGAAAGATGACATTAAGGGCAATTTTGTCCAAAAAATCTATTTTTGCAAATATTCCAATAATTGTCCTATTTTTGCAATAGGTGCAACTATTAGTCTGATCTTCGTAATTTTTCCCAATATTGTTGATGGTTTTGTTTCGCCTATAAACCTAGTGTTTCGGTGATAGCAAAACTTTCATATGAGATTTTATTTCTGAAAATGATAGACAAAACGGAAAGTTAGGAACAGTGTTTCCCATACCATTGTGTTTTGCTTGAAAATTACTTCAAACATACTCTAACACAGGAGAAAGCAAAATTCGAGTTCCCGAAATCGAAATTCGGGTTCGGATTTGGATTTTTTAAAAAAAAAAATTAGATAATTCGGATAATTCGAATTCGGGTAATTTAAGTAATTACCCGAATAATGAAACGTCGTTTTATATTATATATATATATAAAAGAAAATACATCATTTTATGTATATAATTCGAGTCCGATTCGGGTGATTCAAGTTCAGGTTTTAATCTAATTCGGATTTGGTTTGGGTTCGAATTTCTTGTTTATAATTCGGGTTCGAAAATTTCTGGATCGGATAATTCGGGTTCCGAAATCTCATTTTTTTTTCCATATAATTCGAGTTCAGATAATTCGAAACGGATAAACCAGAATACTCACCCCTACTCTAATAAGTTGAATGCAAACTATTACACTGAAATTTCGCTATCCTTCAACGAGGGGTTAAAGTGTGAGCAAATATGTTTTGGAGACTAAAGAGGGGCAGTCACATAGGATCATTAACACTGAGGGAGATATGAACGTCCAAAAGAAGAAAATAAACAATTAGGTATGCATATCTAGTTGGAGCTACAATGTGGATATACAAAAAAAATTATTATACCATCATTTTAAAAAGGTGGACATCACTGTCATACAAAATTTATGCAATGAATTTGACTGTGCCAATGAGGTACAAAAAATACATCACAGAAAGAACCAACAGAATTGATGCGGACGTATATATGCAAGCTCTTCAAGTGTTACGTCGCCACAACTATTGATATGGCACGGTGAACAATGCGAGTTTGCAACACGGCACAAGAGCGCATAGCATTGCTCAAGAGAAAAAATTCAATCAGATCTATTTCTAAAAACTTACCATATACCACGGGTTTAATCCAAAATATAAAAGGGGAAAAAAAAAGTATTCAAAAGGAATGACATTGACGAGTCACTACAATTTCAATTCAACCCTGTCACCAATTTGTATGTAAACCAGCCTTGTTTACAGTATATATAGCTGCCCCTATATCCCCATCAAAGCCAATAAACACAAGCAGCTACCAATTTTCTTTTTTTCCTTAATAATAATTATAGTCTTGATAAGAGTATTAAAATCAGGCCTTCTCTTTAGGCGTAGCTGACATCAGATGATGCAACGTGGTTGCTTGGATGACAGCACTGGGACTAGAATCCCGCGAGTGCACAGACGACCCGTGTCGCCTTAGCCCCAAATTTCTATCAACATTAACACGCAAAAAACGCTTCACCGGTCTTGGAATGCATCTCAAAAGCCTTGTCGAAGTTACTAAAAGAACCACGCCTAAAATTATCAAAAACCTGCAGTAAGATGTAACCAAGTTGAAGACTGTCATGTCACAGAATACCATGTAATAGTAACAAAGAAATAAGGAAGAATTTATTCCATCTGAATTCAAAGCTTAATTTTCTGACAATTTTCATAGAAGTTGACAATAAAGCTTCGGTTTCTGAACGGAGAAGTAACTGAAGTTACTAAAAGAACCACGCCT
>MKEJ01067987.1:0-10558 GCA_001753735.1 Embelia ribes | reverse complement strand
CACTGGACTGGCTTTGAGACCCAAGTCCAACCCAGACCCTAGGATTTGGAGTTTGTGTCTTCTGCACAATGCGTTGGGTCGGGTCAACCCAGAAGGTTGCAGGCCAAATGACCACACATATTAGGACGTCATTAGAGACTAGACCCACAAATTCATATGATGAAAAATAATAACTTTATATTGCAGAAAAAAAATAACTTTATATTGTAATTTAATACTTTAAGCCAGAGTAAGTTACCATATAGGAAAATCAAAGATATAATTACAGATAAAAAAAATAATAATAATCCTGCAGTCAATTGCTGATAATAACAAATCATACAAGCAAAAACACAATTTAACAGTTGATGGTAAATCTTTTATCTCATCATTTTTTTGGGGCTGGACTTGGAGAAGTTGGTGGCTTTAAGTCCTCGTACCTGCTCAGAAGAAGTCAAAATGAAGATAACATCATAAGAATATGATTACATATGACTGGTTAGCTACTTTCACCAAAGATGAATATAAGAGGGAAGTAAAACACAAAGAGAGAAGCAGTTTAAGATTGTTGTTTGATAAATGCTTCCAACTTTTCCTTGAAACGATAACATGTGATGTTTGGTAAAGCTTAAAATACCTATTTTTAAAAGTCGTCATGTGCTTTTTTTAGTTTCTATTGTTATTTTCAAGAAATCGATCAAGATTACCCTTTACATTCCCACTGCATGTCTAATTCTTTCTTTTTGTAACAATCACTTTATCATGGAACACTACTTTTCAATGCAATTTTTAAAATTATCAAACAAACAATGGGATTTGACCGATTTGTACAATCAAATTTAAAAGTAGCTTTGAAAACCGGATATCAAGTTGAGTCTAAGTCATTATATATGGGCGTCCCAGTGCATAAAGCTCTTGCATTGCGGGATCTGGGTAGTTCTGATGTACACAAACGCAACCTTACCCTTATTTTTAGAAATGTTATTTCTAACGGGACGAACCCGTGACCCACAAGTTGAGCCTAAGTCATTATATCTGAAAATATAGAAATGCTCAAAAGCCTTGGTGTAAGCCTCGAAACTAGATTAACACACGAGCACTAACATAAAAACCAAGAGCCATCATAAGAACTTACGCAATGTAAGGCGATAGGCGATAATTGACAACAAGAGGCAGATCCTGCTCCGTGGAACTGCTTTTAACATTTGCAACACCATTGCCACCTGTAATCTCTGATACAACTTTAAGGGTAACCTCTTTAGGGCCGCCAGGGGTTGGGCTAGGAGAGCTAGGTGGCTTCAAATCTTCATACCTGTCGATGTAATTCAACCAAGAGTACACACTGGAGATTTAACATCATAATCGTAATCACATTGCGACTTGTGTGTCACGAGTTTGTCCCGTTAGAAATAGGGGTATGGTTGTGTACATCAAACACTCCCAGACCCCACAATGCAAGAATTTTGTATGCTGGGCCGTTTATATAATCGTAATAGAGAAGACTACGTAGTAACGCAGGGAAGCTTTGATAATAGGCGAGGCATTATTAGCCATTTACCTTTTTATATGCTTATTTTGTTTGAAACATTATTTTCTAGTGCAGTTAAAAATGCCGGAAAATAGTATGATCATTTTGGATTTGGGCCTTTTTGCCTACTGGCAAAATCAGATAAGTTGAAAAAATCGAAATGGTCATACAAAAAAGCACTTCTCTTCCAACGACCAGTAAACTACAAATTTAGAAAATGTATAATGGAAACTCAAGGGAAATATGCTGTATAAGGTGAAAATGAATGGGAAGTTGAAAGGATATAAAGCAAAAATAATTCAAAGCCGAAGTTAGATCAAAAAGTTGCAAATATGTTATAATCCCAGTAAAATAAAAAAAATTATCACTTACATTGTATACGGAGAGAGCGGGCGCAGTGCCCTTTTTTTCTCTTTAGTATCCTCAAGTGAAGGGCTCGAAGCTGAAGGCTTAGATATGGTACTCGTTGAAGCTGCGGGTTGAGGTTTATCAGCAGCTTCTGGTTTCTAACAATGTGCAAAGAATTTGATTTATAACTTGATTCGAGTTAGTTTCAAGAAAATGAAGCCTAGAAAGCATCAAATTCTTTAGGTCATTTTGGGGGCTTTTCAGTTTTTGTACTTAAAAGATACATTTTATTTTTTTTATGAAAATCAGGATCCCAAAGAAGCTACTTTGAAGAACCCTTGCAGGCAAGTTCCCTTGGGTTTATCTTCTGAGATATAGAAACTTGTAACTTCGTATATTACTTTTACTAGTTTATATCTTCATAATCCTATAACGGAACAAAAGATTACTTTCAATGGCTTCGCTTCAATACGCTGAGATGGAATTTTAGCGAGGAGATCTCCCAAGGGAGTTAGTGGTGCAGTCGTTTCTGCAATCACCTCCACAACTTTACAGTATGAAAGGCTACGATTTTTCGCCATATACGCGATGAGTTCTCCCACCTGTCATTTGGGAAAAGAAAGAGATCTTTACTGATGGTTACGCCTCGTTATCACCATATATGTAAAGTCAAAATTTATGTTGATAATTGCGCTACAGATCAGTGGCAAGGCATAGGGAGACTTTAAGGATACATGATTTTCAAAATTACGCACTTTGTGAAAGAAAATATGTTACATGTACCCCTTCGGAAAAGCATATTGCAAAAATGTTTCAGAACCCTCAAAAGTAAAATGCATGCTCTACCTTCTCAATTCTGTAGCCGAAAGCTTACATACTCAAATGTTTCTCCCCGATCAAAACGGGGCAACACCAAAAGAGCAGATATATATAATGTAAACTACAGTTTACAGGAAGAGAAAACGAAACCTGAAGATTTGAAACTTGACCCCCAAACAAGGTATCTTCCTCTGATAGGGTAATGTTATGAGTTTCCTTGTAAGCATCGGTAGGTCTCTCCATACCACCAGGCCTTACGATCTGAAAAATAATACGACACAAATTGGTTACCTCATTTATAACCTTTTTAGTCTCAGCGACAAAACGAACGAGAAACTCACAGTGTAAGGAAGACCACTGGCTAAAAGTGCTTCTTCCGCCTTCCTTTTCCAGATAAGGACTCCCCAAAACAAGCTATGCCAATATACGCAAATGTAAAGCAAACCAACCCAGTAAATTGTTTGCACAGTAAGGAAGCGATTACGGAATTTAGATATGAAATGCTATTGGCTTACTTTAAAATTGCTGCAGGAAATCCAACCTTGTTCGTCCCCAATGACGTAAGCAAAATGAAGTGGTTAACTTTTGCAGCAGTTGCTGAAAAATTAATTAAAAATTTTAATAAACATTTATGTTCATCAAGACTACATTTTCTACTTCAACGTCTTTAATACCTGCATCGATAAGATTTTTCGTAGCCTGGTAATCAATTCGATATGGTCCCGTGATATCAAAAATCTCCTTCTCACTGGCGCCGATGCAACAAATGATGATTGATGCGTTGCCTAATGCTGGCTTGATCTGTTCCGGTTTTTCCAAGTCGCACTCAACAATTTCAAGCTTTTTTATAGCTGGGCTAAAGACCAAAGAAATTCTGTTAATTGTTACAGAAACAGAAATGAATTAGAATATCCATGTTCCTTTACCCTTCTAAAAAATGTTTACTTTTCTAAGGGGGCGTGGTGTGTTAAAATTTTCAATTCGAACATGCAATCAAAATGGTACCAAATGAAATGTAAGTAAAAAAAATGTTTAGACCGTTCTCTTCAGACATGGACGAGCTGTGATCGTTGAAGGGGTAAAATGTATTTTTCCATTAATAATACTATTATTGTTTGATCGTAATTCAAGGCTTTTGTTCCTTACGTTTAGGTCCCTCGCTTGAAATGCCAATATCAGGCTCCATCTGTTCAACACTCTGCAATAAAGTAATTTAAAACTTAGTTTACTTTATAATGCAGGAAATTTGGGAATTGTTATGTCAAAACCCTGCCAGACCCCGTAATGCGGGCGCTCTGTGCATTGGGTTGTTCATATGTACATGTTATATCAAGATTTGGAAGCATACTTGCACAAGCGATTCCGCCTTTTGAGCACTTCGGACACCAGCTCTAACATTGAATCCCAATTTCAAAAGTTCTCTGAACCAAAAAGGAAGAACATAGGGAAAAAAGAGAAAAAAATATATATTTTATTAACATTAGACAAAGTAGATAGGCATGTAAAGAACTATATGTCAATAAGAAAGGTGAGGAATAGAGCATAACCTCACGGTTCGGGACCCAACTTTACCAGTGGCACCAGCCACATATACGAGATTGTCCTCTTTTGTTTTGGAATCGGCTAAGGTTGCCTCTACTGCCAGCGAGCTAAATTTTGCGGTACCTTAACAAAAGTCAGTATAGGTAAATACACATCAAAAGAAATAAAAATGCATTATTTTTCAGCTACATCTGAATGATCAACCCTTTTTATTTTCCATTTCTGAGCTTTAAAAATTCACTTTTTTGGCTTTTTGGATTAATATGAAAGTAAAGCGACTATAACACTGCCAGTACTATAATCAATAAGATTCCCATCAAATCTAAAAGCATTATCAAAACTGAATATGCAAAAACGGAACATTCTATACACATCCCTTACATTTGGGGCTCCAATCTAGCAATATTAACCAATAAAAGACCGAAAATGGAATGCCAAAATCTGGTTAATTCCATTTTCAGCTACATCCAAATTATCATCCCTTTAATTTTTTCCATTTATGTGCATTTTCAAATTTATCTTTTTGGGGTTTTGGAGTAATATGAAAGTAAAACTACCCAAACAATCTATTTAGACCAATGAGTTCGCTAAGGGGCTACAGTAACTCAATAATTTTTTTTTTTCCAAAATTTTTAATATAAAATTTTTTATTTATAATTTGAGTTAAATTTATAGTATAAATTTTTTACTATATATGTTCAGCCACCTCTATAAATTTTATACTTATATGACATGCATCCGTCCCAACGCGTATGTAACAATTCGTAAACCGACAATAGTTGAAATTTAATTCTTAAGATTTTTCACGCTTTGCTTTTAGTATTGAAGATAGTTTTTGTCCCTTGTGGACGTGCGAATTAGTATATAAGTAATGTTGTAGATACATGATACATATGGATTATACAAGTGAAACTTACTAAATAATTACTAAATATATATATGTGTCATTTATCTATATACTGCTTGTTTACTAATTCGTACACCTGTTGTGCATTTAAATTATACTCTTTAATATTTTTATTATTAACATTGTAAAATTCTAAGTTGTTTATTGCGTAAAATATAAAAAGAAAACAAATGAAAATTGTGTTTCTTTCTCGACCTCTATAGTCTATACATGCAAAGTTGAAGCTCCGGTTCAATTAAACTCTAAAAAACTTGTCAAAGCAGAAACCGAAGTCTAAACTCTAGTTCGACATATAGTCAATGGTGTATTAGATTTAATTGGAGGGATGTACTATTTGCCAGAGATGTTGGACAACTCTTGCACTGTGTATTTGAACTGTCTATATTTAAATATATGATTAAAATTGCAAAAATAGATTTCCAATAAAATTTAATTAAAAAAATTAATTTAATTTCAATTAATAATTTTAAAATAAATTATCCAAATACGCCAGATAAAAGTCGCGGAATGTGCCTATCCACATTTGATTTAATTTGCTTTTCCTTCTTTTGTTCTCGTAGGCCGTAGGCGTAAAATATGCTGCTATAAAATCAACATTGTTGACTTTCGGCCATTGCTTTGTTTACCTTAAATAAAATACTGTAGTTGTTTCCAAAGAAAATGCGACACCTCATTAGAATTTGTTTGAGAAGAAAAAACAATTGCACCATTTCAGTAAATGTCAACATAAATAAGCGTTGACTTTATAAACCCTTACTTGGTCCACAAATATTATGAATATTTTTTTAATTGGATTATCCAAACAGATCCAGGCGCATTTATATGGAACGTGATCCGTTTCTTAGGCCCATAGTGCAATACCTTTCTCAGCCATCTTTTCTGGCTCTCAACAACTCATTGTGCTTTGAAAAATGATTTGCGTCCCAATTATCATGTTTTGAAACTGTGAAAATACGTATATGGTTAAATAAATTCTATATATTTGATTTTATTTTTAAGAAAAAAGATTAACAAACAAGATGCAATCACATAGATATTTGTGTGGTTCTTTGTGCATATGATTGTTACTCTTTAGCTTCACAGTTGGTTTGTTTGGCAACTGGGTCACCTATGGTGTTTCATGGCACTCCCATTTTAGATTCTTTCAGTTGACATAATGAAAACGAAAACAGTAAACACATCTGATAAAAAAAAATAAAAAAAAAACTATTTGTTTCCCTCACTCCCCTAATCACCATCTTGCATAGCAACTAGTTAAAGCAAATTCTTCTATTCCCATGAACGGGGTTTGGCGTCCGAAATTTCTATAAGATTCATATGAAAATTTAGATATTCAATGAGGTCTACAATGCAGTCCCGCCTAAAAATGAAAAGATTAACCCCGGAGAAATAGTGGGCCTAGGAAAGACTTAACTCAATAAAATAAAAAAAACCAAAACCACTACCAAACAGATAACCAGCAAGACAGAAAAATTTTACAACACTAAAGCAAGTCTTACATAATAAGTGGCTTAGACAAACTTGGATTTCAGAGTCAACAAAGAAAACTAAACATGCATCACTCAAATGGACTAAAACATGACATGCATCATAGAAAATAAGAGCCAGATAAGAATTTACTTCACATATTTTGCATGCCTTCTTCTTCCTCCTCATCCTCGTACTCTTCTTCGTCATCGGCTGTAGCATCTTGATACTGCTGGTACTCAGAGACAAGATCATTCATATTACTCTCAGCTTCGGTAAATTCCATCTCGTCCATTCCCTCTCCTGTGTACCAGTGCAAGAAAGCCTTCCTCCTAAACATAGCAGTGAACTGCTCACTCACCCTCCTGAACATCTCCTGGATAGAGGTCGAGTTCCCTATGAAGGTCGATGCCATTGACAGGCCACGTGGTGGTATATCACAAACACTCGATTTCACATTATTGGGTATCCACTCGACAAAGTACGAGGAGTTTTTGTTCTGAACATTGATCATCTGTTCGTCAACCTCTTTGGTGCTCATCTTGCCCCTGAACATGGCCGAGGCAGTGAGGTAGCGGCCATGGCGTGGATCAGCGGCACACATCATGTTCTTGGAATCCCACATCTGCTGAGTCAGCTCGGGGACGGTGAGAGCGCGGTAATGCTGTGACCCGCGTGAGGTGAGTGGAGCAAAACCGACCATGAAGAAATGTAATCGGGGGAAGGGGATTAGGTTTACAGCAAGTTTTCGGAGGTCAGAGTTAAGTTGACCCGGGAAACGAAGGCAGCAAGTGACACCACTCATAGTTGCAGAGATTAGGTGGTTCAGATCACCAACTGTGATGTTTACAAACAGAAATAAGTTATCACAATCTAAGAAGAGCATTTTCTGTATTGATGTACAAAGCAACACAAAAGCTAAAACTACTTGAAGGCAAACAAAACTAGCTCTTCGTGTGAGAGTAAGGGATTCACTAAATTTTACTTCCGTGCCTGGGAAGTTTATCTTTATCTGATTTTGTTTTTCCGATCTCCCAGAAGCAAATCATTTCCACCATTTATAAGGGTCTGATTGGATCCTGAGTGTTAGCCGATTACTCAATAATAAAGTCACAAAGAACTACCAATAATTTAAAACCCATGTGTAATTAATCAAAAAGGAAAAAAAAATTAATTAGACTCCCATCGTCATCATTGGACAAGGAAAAAGAACCAGCATAAATGTCTCATAAATGCAAGGCAGCAAGTTTACAATTCAAACTGTCTAGAAACACAAATATGTAGTTCTTTGTTTAAAGTTCATCTTTGGGGAAAAGGGTAAAGAAAGACCAACTACATGCAGACAGAAATATGGAAACTAAAAGCATCTTAAATATTAAATAGCATATGAGAGATCAGAAAGTAGCAAGAGTATACTTACAGCTCGGAGTGGTGAGCTTAAGAGTTCTGAAGCAGATGTCATAGAGTGCTTCATTATCAAGCACCATACATTCATCGGCATTCTCAACAAGCTGGTGCACAGATAGTGTGGCATTATATGGCTCAACAACTGTGTCAGAGACCTTTGGAGATGGGAACACAGAGAATGTAAGCATCATCCTATCAGGGTATTCCTCCCTAATTTTTGAGATAAGCAAGGTACCCATCCCAGAACCGGTTCCTCCTCCAAGTGAATGGCAGACCTGAAAACCTGCAGAAGGCCAAAATTGTTTGCTTCATTCAATTTGTACTTTCCGATCATCAAGGATACAGAAACCTATTGGCCATACCCATCAGCTACTAACAAATAAAAACTCGTCAATATTGGAACTGAAATACAGTTTATTTAATAACATGCCTGATACGAAATCATTCAAAACCTACCATTCTTATATCATAATATGTACAAGAGGAAGTCCAAATCTGATAACCAATTAACAATTATCATGATAAGCTTCTTTGTTATCAGAAAGGTCAATATCCAAATCTAATTAGTTGCATCAGTACATCAATGGGACCTCATTTAATAGCAGACTAAACTCAAGAATATACATCAATAATATGTAAAGTTTATAGTACTTACTCAAAAACTTTTAGTAACCCAGAAAAAGTTTAAATTACGCTCCGAAGGGTCATTATATCCTAGGATTTATACCCATCAGCTATTAACATGCCCACAATAAAGCAAATGGAACTAAGCAATTAGTCTGATAGTTTTGCAGAAAATAAATGCAACCAGCCATTGGAGATACAAAAAATACAAGTACTCAAGCTAAAAAAGGAATACGCAAGGGGAAAAAGCACACTAGCATTGGAACTGTCAAAAACCTATACTGAAGGCATAATAACGAGGACAAGGGCAGTGCCAACTCTGATAGTATCATGAAGACCAGCTCCGGTAAGAATCTAACACAACAGTAAGTGACAATGCTGTATAAGTTTCGAAGTCTTCATGACAATGTTGTATAGTATCATGAAGACCAACTCCAGTAAGAATCTAACACAACAGTAAGTGACAATGTTGTGTAAGTTCCGAAGTCTGCTAAGACAAGGAGTATTATCTCCTCGAGTTATACCTTGAAGACAATCGCAATTCTCAGCTTCCTTCCTCACTACATCAAGTACCGAATCAATGAGCTCAGCACCCTCAGTGTAATGACCTTTCGCCCAGTTATTCCCAGCACCTGACTGGCCAAAAACAAAGTTATCAGGCCGGAATATCTGACCATATGGTCCCGTGCGAACACTGTCCATGGTTCCAGGCTCGAGATCCATGAGCACAGCACGAGGGACAAACCTCCCACACGAGGCCTCGTTGTAGTAAACATTGACACGTTCAAGCTGCAAATCTGAGGTTCCGACATACTTTCCAGTTGGATCTATTCCGTGTTCATCGCATACGACTTCCCAGAACTTGGAACCAATCTGGTTACCGCACTGCCCACCTTGCACATGGAGGATTTCTCTCATTTTTCCTGGGAAACAAACATTAATGGATGATACACAAGAAAAATAACTACGGAAGGCAAAATAGTTTTATACTTGATAAGATAATTTGAAGCAAACAATAAACAGAATGTGAAGGTTACAATATTTTAAATGAAACTATTTAAGTTACTTGATCAAATATTCAACTAAATGGAAATTATAAGTGATAGCCGTCAGCTATTCAATAGGCGAAAAACTTAAAATCCAATGCTTGATTACAAAAACATCTTAACCAATAGAAAAAAAGGCAAGTATATCGCGATTGGATCTAGCAAAACCACAAACGTATAGAAAGAATCCGCAAGAAACCTATTGCAGCTAATGAAAATTAAACAGATAGTGGAAAATGCAACAATGACGCTGATTGAAATCACAGTCACACTTAAATATCAGTATTGCCTACATACTATGACAGATAGTTGCTAATAATTAAGAATACACAAAGAATAGTAATATGCGTACAAAAAAATTATGTGCAAAAACTGTACAAATGCCAATGTAGTTAGATCTTATTCATTAATCTTTTTCTTAAAAATACAATCTACGCAGAAGATTAAACTATATAGCTGTTTGTACAGTTCCAATATTCAACATAGAACTACTAGACATCTTCAAATCAAACACACCAACATTTAACAGTGCAAAACTTGTATACAAAGTATGCATAAAATTTATATCAACAATTATATCTAAAATCGCATAGATATAATGTACACGTGACTAAGTGGAACCTAAAACCGGAAAAATTATTACAAATTCGGATGAAATTACAGATCCAAACCCATGGAAATCGATCTACGTACATACAGTGAATCTAAATTTCGAAATTCACAAGAAATGTAGGCACGATCTGTATAAACAATGCATATATATAGTACACATACATAATATAATAGAAATGAACTGGAGATGATTACCTGAATATATGATACGAAGAGTCTGAGTGAAGATCGATCCAGGAAAATATCAGAGAGAGAGAGAGAGAGAGAGAGAGTGGGGGC
>MKEJ01067986.1:0-10556 GCA_001753735.1 Embelia ribes | reverse complement strand
ATACTTTATTATTTTGTTCAAACATGGAATTTGATTATTGTTGTAAACGTGATGTTTACTCTTGAAATTATTATTATTACTTGTGAGCAAGTTATAAGGAGTATGTTTCTTTTTGCACTCTCTGATTTTGTTTATACTGTAGTATGAGAAGTGGAAATTAGCGTTGTAAAAATGTATCCTGTTTTTTTTTTTTTTTTTCCAAAATTTTTAATAATTTTTTTCGAAAATATATATTTTTGATTTCTTTTTCTTTAAAAAGGAAAAACTCTCGCCTCCCGAGGTTTTCGGGGTTGGACACAAAATTATTGCCTCACATAGTTGGTAACTTTGGTCTTGTGGTGTTCACTCGTAAGTAGACTAATAGGCGCAACGCCTTGGTCGAGTAATAATCCAGGAGTTCAATGAAATACAGACGTATAACTGTAAATATCATAAAACCGAGCTCTCTGGTAAAGGCTTGTAGTTATTTCAGTTACAAGAAAGCTAAAAAGCAAGCATAATGAGCTCTACTTATCCAGGAAATAAATAATCAAATTTTCATTTTACACAATCACTAATTATACATGTGGTGCAAACTAAAACCGGACCCAACACCGAGTACATTGAGCCATACAATCACCCTTGCAATCGACATTATACCCCAAAACTTTAGGATTGCGAAGGAGAAGGTTTCGAAGAGATTTACCTTTGATACTCCAATCTTTCTCTAAAATCTTCACATTGGCGATCAACTCATCTTCAAGTTGACAACCGAGAACCTCAGGGAACTTTTTGAGCACTTTCGCCAGATCATCATTGGACAGGCTCAAACTCCTCAGATAATCCAATATATCTTTTACGAATTCGAGTTTGGGCACTTCTTTTTTCCGTTCTTCGCCCCAGTAGGGTGAGTGGATCATACCAAATGCTTTTCCCAATATCTTATCTGCCTCTTCAAGACTGAAATTAAATGCTGAAAGAGCTTCTCTGCATGTTTCCCATGTCTTCTTATCTTCGTCCGTTAACTCTATGTTATCAATTTTAGCGGCAAAATGTAATACCCATTTCCTCGATTTTATATTGGGGTTCCAAGGTAATCTCGTTGAATTTGGTGGAGCATCATGTAATAGCTTTGCTGTACTCAAAATAGGTCCAGCAGCAACGGTAGAATGAGACTGCAATAAGCAACCCAGATAACAAGATTCAGCCTTCAGATGCTTAGGAATATAAATCAGAATTCGTACGATAACACTTTATTGTTAGCAAAACTAACTTTTGTTAATACCAGCTAATGACTAATCTTAGGACAATGAGAATTTCAAATACAAATCAAGAGGAAAAAATAATATGCGCAACCAGTTTTCATGAGCAACTCAGGATCATATACAAGGCTGAAAGACTGATTGCCTTTAGAAGTATTGCTGCACGGATTGGGGTGGAGGCCAAAGGGTCACAAATCAAGAGATTTGCCACCCACTTGTTACAAACTAACCAGAACGATAATATAAACTTTTCTGGCCTAAGTATTCATGCACCAAAAAGAATAGACAAACACAGCAATGGATGGTAGATGTGACCCAATTTCACAATCAAAGGATAAAGCGAAAGGGAAATTGCACGATTTGTTATTTCTTCTTACGCTAAGATCTCTAATTCTGTCACCTTTTACATTTACCTCCGCATTTTCTGAAAGCACTGAATTTCCTCCAAGTAAAAGGAAACATCGGAACCATGCTAAAAAAAGATCACACACAAAGGAATCTGTTTGCCTAAGGTTAGCAGACAAAATGAATTCACGTCAACTTGGTGTGACCAAGTTCCAACAATTAGTTTGTGACCATTGTTGCATCATTATGCCAAAGCAGTTTTTTTTTTTTTTTTTGGGTCTTATAGCCACCAAGAAACCCTCTATGTAAGTAACATAAACTATTTTAAAAATAAAGTTGTAAAGACTCCCCCCCAACAATGAGCATTGGATGGACAGATTTATGCCCAGACAAAGTATTTTAGCGTGCTAACAATAGGTCAGTTCTACCTGAAAAACAAGGAGCTTACTTGTAAGGGCATTATAGTTGGGAATAATTTTTTTTTTTTTTTTGGGGGGGGTGAGTAGGCATTATACTTGATATTACTAGGCTAAACCCAAGAACTATTTCCCCAAATTATCAAAAACGAATACTTTACAATGTGCATGGAAATGCTTTCTTTCCATAAGTTTATGAATAAAGTGTTCCCACAATAAAAGTACCACCGTCGTCCTCCAATTTCATAGTTGCTCTTAGAATTAAGTGAAGGATTGTACTTACAGAGGTAAAGCAGAAGGCAGAACTTAAGGGCCACGAAAGAGAAGCTAATGAGCTTCCCAGCATTCCTTCATATACAGAGAAATCAAAAGGATCAATTAGATCACTCCCTATTCCACATTAAAAGGGGCAATGAAAAAATTTCAGGCCAGCATATCATTCATATATAGGGATGATGCCTTTTAACATTTCCAGAGCTTGGTACACAGCAACCTATTCGAAGATGAAAGGCATCAAATAATGAAAAGAAAATAGATATGTTAGATGTGATAGTGACTGCTTTTCCTAGCAATTCACTTCAAGTTCAGCCATCATAAGCGTGTAGGATTGTGTTTTGCTGGACTAAATTGGCGGAGACCAGACTGTCAATGCCCAGGCATCAGTCCACAGATATTCAACACCCGGACTAACTTTTCATAAATTGTACAATATTAGATTGGATATACTAGTCCGAACAGCGAAGACAGATTTCTGGAGTAATAGCCCTACATCTCTCATCTGGATTTGGGGCCTTTAATATGTTCTAGAAGGGCTATTAGTCCATAGCAGTGTACAATGTATAAACCCAAAACAAACAAGGGACCCAATTGAGCAAAATAAACATCAAAACATCAGCTGGGAGTTAATTCGTTGAGAGTTACCCACGTTTCGTATTTCATAGTAAACCAGTATTGAAGCCCCTTTGTATAGCAGGGTGGTGTAACATGTATATCACAACTTTCTTAAAAGAAAAAATGAGAGGCTTATAATCTGATATAACCCGGACAACTGCAGTGCATGTGCATAAGTGACTTTGATCTTTTGAGCAGGAATAGAAAAGCTGTATAAAGGGTTTGCTTTAATAAACTTAGTTGAATCTCACTTCAGAATGAATTAGAACAGCATGTCGTAAAAACAAGCAAAACATAGTTTTGCTTTTGTTTCATAAAACAGAATTAAATTCAACCATCCAATGTTTATGATGGGTAAGAAAATGTACAAAATCATGTGCGCAAGTTAAAAATGAAATACGCCCAATTTGGATAAAACATGGGTAAATAATCCAACTTTGGGGAACTCGTTCTGCAAATAGTACTAGCATGATCTCCAAGTGCGCATACTATAAATATCAAGTAAGTAATTTGACAAGATCTAAAATCAATCCAGAAAGGTTGCTAAATCAACTAAACTGAAGATTTTGTATACAGAATAGTTCAAACAAGTTTCTATTCATTCACCGTATTGCAGATTCTTTTTCTCCTTCATGAATAATTTCCTGGGCATTTCAAAAACATTTGAAATCATTTTCCAAATATTTCTTTTCTTTTTCTTTCTGAAAATATCTTCAAAACATTTTGTATCCTAGTTCACAATGAATATCAATCATTTCGATAATAAGGGTGCAAGCTTCCTGGATTGTTCTCCTACTTTCAGCTCGGTGAGCAATTTAATGCTTAATTTTGTTGAAAGTTGAATGCCATAATTTCAACACAACACTGATAATTAAAAAATTTCTCAGCTTGTATTTGACTGTGAATTTACCTTGTTGTTGTGTGTGTCTAGGCATTCCCAACAATTTAACTATTTCCAACCCCTAAATTTTAATCTTCATATCTCAAACTCTATTTGGACCGTTATACGGAAAATGAACACAACAGAAATCTTCAACTTAAAAATAAAATGGGGCTTAACAGTAGTTTCCCCATTCAAAGTATCACTTTAACAACCCCCGCACTACATTTTAGGGAATTGAATAGGTGGTGAAAGGGTTTATTGAATTTAATCACTAAACTTTAGAATAGAAGTAGATGAGTGCCCTTCTCCTTAAATAAGGGAATGATTTCAATCTATGCTTGGACAAAAGAAATTAGGGAATGATTAGAGCATGAACAGTAGCCCTTCTCCTTAAATTTTTAAGTCTTACTTTAGATACTATCTTCTTCATTCTTTCTAAACAAATTTCTATGCGATGAACTTAATAATAAATAAATAAATTTTCAAAAAAGTACTCTCTCAAATATGCTGGTGAGTTTTTCGTATTAACGGAAAAATATTATTTTTTTAGCAGAGAAAACATGAATAGCAATTTTTTATTTCTAAAAAAATTTTGTAGGATAGAAAGAGTTCATTTGACACATCTCTACTTTCTCTTTCTCATTCAACAAAAAATTCCTACAAAATTCAAGCAGAAAAAAGAAATTGAAAAAGTGCTTATTTAGTGGAAGATAGAGATAGAAACCTGTGCCGTGAGAGGAGCGATGACGTGTTCGGGAATCAAACTGAACAGAAAATTCGCCAAATTACCACTGCAGATTTTATAGGTTCGGAATTTCCGAGTAATAACGACTGGACGCTATTTCCCTGGGGAATTGGCTTCCCACAGGAATATGCCCTTTTTAAGACCCTTTTCTCTTTCTCAAAATCCTACCTCTATTTTATTTTGGAAATTTTCAATTTTCTTATGAAAAATAATTTTTCAAAATAATTTTAAATTTTTTTTATATTTTTTTGTTTTTTTGTGTTTGGTTGTATGCTAATTTTTCTCTGAAAATTTATTTAATAAGAACACTCAAACAAAAAAATCTTTATTTCAAGTCCAATGCGTAAGAAATTAATTACATCCACGTTGGTGCCAACTCATCGTGCTCTTCTATTTTGCGAATAGTCTTTTTGAATCTAATGATTCAAGTGAAAAAAATATTTGATTTATTTTGTATTATTTTAAATTAAGTTGACTTACAAGATATAGTTATTTTATATTCGATATTTTTTTGTTGAATCTCATATGTAAAAAAATAAAAGTTATTTAACAAGATTATAAGTACTAATGTTTTTTTTTACTTGACTTTACTTATTTTGACATGTGTAACAAATATATTTAACTGATTATTTATTTATCTATTTATTATTTTTTTAAAATAAGTTGGCTTTAGAAAAAATGTATTTATAAGTGAGCTTATTTATAAATAAGTTAGCTTCTATGAAAGAGTCAAGTTTCGGAAAAGTTAGCAAAAACCATATTAAAGTATCACTCAAGCATCCAAAAAATATTTTCTGGGAAATTTGGGAGGAATTTATCTTCCTCAAGATTTGGAAAATATTTTCCTGCAAAACAAACGTTCGAAAAACATATTTTTTTGAAAAATATTTTCTTTTCTCTCATTTTCCACCGAAACAAAACAAACAGGGCCTTACAAAAATACTTAAAATGGGAGGGATGAGTATATTATTTGCTTATAAGTTACATGCTTTAATGATTACTATATTTTTATCTAATATATCTTATGTAATATTTTTTAATATTAGAACTCTTTTTTTCTTCATATTTTATACTTTCGATCAATCAATTCTTAATTGGCAGCTTTCTCGAATTGGTAGGACAATATGGGGTCTCAATTGAGGGAAATGAGCGCTAAACATTTCTTATAGGCTGTAAGGAAGAGAAAAAAAAAAGAAAAAAGAAAAATGCAAAAATAAAATTTTATAATAAAAACTTTTGAAAATAATTTTATAATTTCATTTATAAAATTTTATTGTTATACCTAGAAAACCTTTCTTCAATCTTACACTATTAGTAAAAATGTCAGATGCAATTTTCCCTTAATTTAATCATGTTGCAGTTTCTAGTAGGACAATAATATTTGAGATGGTACAATTAAATGACGCAAAGTGTTTCACTAATTAATTATTGGTAATGATATAGAATAATCAAGCTATTTCTTCTCACACCCTAGGTTATCACATTGTGTGTGATAGGGGATATTTTTGTTTTCAATTCTTTCTCTTACTTTCAGTTTCGCTCTCAAGTTCGCCTGCTCTTACTTCATCTTTTATAGTTTTTTGGACTATAATACTGACGCTTTTATTCTCGCTTCTATATCCGACTGCCGATCCAGTGACTGGCTCACACCTCTACATCCCTGTATTCTCTCGTCTTCCACTATTTCCCTCTTTCTCTAGTTCTTCTCCCACCGTTTTTTCATCTTCATTTTTGTATTTTGTGTTCGTGCGCGTATAGAGTATCAGATTATCAAAATATGTGTATTAGTAACAATATATCATCTTATTATATTTTTTATATTACATTAATATCTTTTAATATGATTACAGATCTATTTTTGGCACATTATCGTGTGTTATTTAGCTCGGCAACACGAATTTTCAATATTAATCCATATTTCCATTTATTTTACCTTTTTGTGGTATTACTGGCCTTAAACGATGAGGCTTGAGAAATTATATCTTTTTGAGCAAATGTTTTAAGTTTTTATAAATGTTTATTGTTGATCGACATATTAAATCGATGGTATGTGTTACTAATTATTACACTAATTAATTCCTGCAAACTGGAAGCATAAATAAATAAATGAATGAAGTACCATACCTGGAAAAAATATCAAATCGCAACAAGTTATCCTATGTGATCTTCAATCATTACCGCATACAATTTGAAAATAAATTAGCTGTGGGGCGAACTATTAGAACAATACCATCAATATACACATTACAAATAATGTTACAAACTCTCAAATAAGGAGATAGAACTAAAACGCTTTTATATTTAGACTGCCTACAAAAGATTATATTATTATATATTTATATAGAGGTACCTAGTGGCTCATCCCATACTTAGCTGATGTAGAATAAATATAATAATTTTGTCATACTCCCAAGGACGATATTGTTCTGCAACAAATTGACCCGAAATCAACAGACTAAGTTTTGATGTTTACATAAAATATATTATTTCCACCACCCCAAAAAATTGTCCTCTATGATAAAAAAAAATAATAATAATAAAAAATCAATATTTTAATAAAGAAATGATTAAATGAGCTAAAAAAAATTAAAAGGGTTATAAGTTTATAAGTTTTTTCCTAATAAATTTAATTTTAGCATATTATAATTACCAAATATATTTAAAATAAAGGGGCAATTTAGAAAATTTTAAATTTTGTTGATAAAGTGCATGTTATCTTGGAACATACAAAAATAGAAATGTGAACATTTTCTTTACAGGGATTGAGTAATTTTTTCAGTTGTCCTTACTCTATGCTTACAAAATATCCAAAAAATTGTAGAATCATTAGTAACTTATTAAACAATATTTTTATAATAACTAATTTAAATGATACTAATCCAATATATTAAAGTATAAACTACCAATTGGGATAAATGTTAATTATTAGATCGGAAAATAAATTTGAGTAAAAAAGAATGCTTTATATTATAATAGTTACGACTAATACCACGAATGGATGAGATTGTGGGGGAGGGAAAGTGAAAAAAATACTAGAAAATGAAAAAAATACCCACATAAAAAGTTTAAAGAGAGAGCTAATTAGAAGAGAGGGAAAGTGAGAAAGTGGGGGAGGAGGGCATGTGAGAGAAAACAACAATGGATGAGATTGTGTACTTCGGTTAGGTTAATCAACTATAGTTAAATGGCTTGGTATCACGGGGTGACATTTCAAAGACATGAGTGTTTCCGTGAATCTTGAAAGGTGACAAACCAATGTCCATCTCTTCTACTTCAACGATGCATAAGGGGATGGTGCTTAGGGAGGGATAAAGGTTTGAGCTCTATCTTCCTCCCGCACTTCTTGGTAAGGACAAGAGTGTCAAAGAATTTCCCTCTTGGTAGGGTGACCCACTAAGAAGGTCGGCTAACTTGTCGAGCAGCATGCTAGTTCCTCGAGAGGGGCATTGTCACTGAGGAAGCCTATGGGAGTGTAACAACGGGCAAATCTTGGGGATAGGGGTTTATACTCATCTTGTCAGTAGGTTACCTTGGTACCTACCACTTTTGTAAGTATTATTCCTGATTCCGCTATCGATGCTTTAGAATATGTGTTATGTGCTTGGAAAGACAATGTTAGGTTGTCATTGTCTTGCAAGAGATGTGTTGCTTGGCAGACATCTAGGTTGGGTTATATGGTTCCTCGTACCATCTAGGCTATAAACGTTACTTGGCTGATATTCGTGTCAAAGGCCACAATGTCTTTTGGGTACTTGTGCGTTGCTTAGTTTAGCTATCAGGTTGGACAGACATGATGTCTTGGGACTTTAAAAGGCTAATATCATTGATGGCATGGTTGGCGTGCACTTTGATATTATTAGTGCCAATGCTTTGCCTTCTCTTTTGGAGTCCCCTTGTTCGGGTTAAATCTCGTAACATACGTACGAGTGCATGCACATGACAAGAAGGAACATTAATAGGTAATCGTAGTGCACATACATAAGTAGCACATAGATAGCATATTTGGTGGCATTCAAAAAGCCTTATTGTTTGGCATTGAGGATTGGTGGAACAAAACGGTGCTTTGTCGCCTTACAGGTATTCTATTGCGTATTTGAGGGGATATTATTGATAGATAACATTAGGGAACCCTCGGCCCGTGATAGTTGGTATCAGAGCGAAAGGCTAGATGTAGGGTGTCGTTGTCAAACAAGGACATATGTGGACTTAGTTGGTGATGATTTGGGCATTAAAGTAGCATTGTGAAACTTAAGACTCTAGGGATATCCTTCATTTTTGGGCATTGAACAAGATTCATCAGTTTAGACAGCACGGACTATTTCATGAGAAATGGGTGAAGCTACTATTTGCAATGACAATGGTCTGAGCGATCCGAACGACAGTTTGATATCTAGTGCATACAAAGGCTACTTGAAGGAAAGCATATGAAGAGTATGATATTAGATTGTGTTAGGACTCTGATATCAATTGGTTGCCACTTCAACAAGCTTTATGGGGACGAAACATAAAAAGACCGTGTATAAATTGGGGCGCGACTTATGAGACTCTATGCATGTACGAAGCGAAAGCCTAGATCATGACAAACCTGAAGTAGGAACTATGAGGCCTTTGTTATGTGAACGTTGGTTTGAGCATTGTCGGGTATCCAAACGATTATTTTAGAATGAACATGATTTCTACCAAATATATTTTGATAGAGAGTTAGTGGTGAAATACTGCAAGATAAGGGTTAACGTCTTGTGGTGCAGCATGCTTAACTCAAGGAAGCGTGAAGCCAATTGGTGATATATTGCTTGCATGTTTGAAGCTTGATTACTTCCGCAACGTGGGATATCACCATTGTTGGAACTTAGTAGTTCCGCTTTGAGGGAAGGTCAATGATGGGAACCAATGGCAAAAGGGATATTTCAAGTCATTGTTGCTCAAGGGTATTTTGCTCGAGGGTATCATGATGTTGGCACAAATTTGGGAAAAGGGTGATACCTTGCTCATGTTGTGGGTATCTAGTAAACTGCATGAGCTACTCTTTCATTTAGGTGTTTTGGAAACACACATCATCATTGACAAGCATTAGGATGGACCTAAACGAGTTGCACTTGCTTTTGTGGATGCAGGTTTTAAACTACTTGTGTTTTGGTACCATTCAAGATAGCAGGGAGCGTCGTTGTACAATAATGTTGGCCATAATAGTTGGGTTTGAATGCTTCAGCATGGATTTGTTGCTTGACACTCAGAAATGAGTTGTACGAGACCGGTTACAAAGAGGGATGAAAACTTTTCTACATTTGAACCGTGAGTCAAGCTTTGTTGGCAGTTGGACTAATTCTTCAGCATGGTAGTTATTTGTGCAGGGCAATGGGCGTATTGTTCCCTTCTCCGAAAGGTACTGAGTTGTAAGCCGATGTTGGGTTGAAACCTACTTGAGCGAACAATTTGGGCACAACTTTTAAATGAGTTGTACTTGCGGTGATTTTACATATATTTAGAGTTCGGTTGTTGATGTTTTGGTGGTGTGTGTTTCTCAAACTTAATAAGCATCGAAGGCACCAGTGAGCAAGAGGTTCCGAGGACATGTCAAATAGTAAATGGTGTGGAACCATGTTGTAGAGGGTACAACCATGTCGCGGGAAGATTGTCAAGACAAACCAGACCAAAAGGGATAAAGGGCTATTGAGAAGAGGAGTTGAGTATGGAAAAGGCTGAAGAGCCAAATTAGAGCCATTGGGGGCTAATGAGTTGACATGAGTCGCAAGTGGGCAAATATGGGGCCATTGAGGGCCAAAATTAAGTTGTTGGAAAAAGAAGTTCCATAAGGCAATATAAGGCAGAGGTGCCAAAGAATTGAGGAGCTACGAGTGAGGATCCTAAAAATTCCCCTATTTAATTGAGGTATCAAGTATGAGATCATGCTTTGAGTGGACGAGAGCTATCAAAGTATCTTCCAACTGTCATAGAAATGGGACATATTGTGAAGGGCCCACAGATGGGTTGATATTTGCTTTTGAGGCAAAAAGCAAACTAGATGGGGAAGGAGT
>MKEJ01067985.1:0-10052 GCA_001753735.1 Embelia ribes | reverse complement strand
GGGCAAAATTACAATAAAATCAAAATAACAAGTATTCCATTTAACATAAAGATAAAGATGAATTTTCCTAACATATTCATTGCCAAAGATTAAATTCCCCAATAAATAATCCATGGTAAGAGGTATTAGGATGGGTAAATCTATTATCTCTCTCTACGTTATTTTCATAGACATTTCAGTTATACATTTATATTTATATTGCATATTGGGTTGACGTTGAGTATCGGAGGGCCTACTGCCTGATAACCCTTGATCGTAGAGTTTCTAACATAGTAGATATTTGATATTGATATGTGTAGTGGTAGATCTCTAGGATAAGATCTGAGCCACTTTTTGGTGATTCAAATAAAAAATTATATTTAACTTATTTCCAATATTTCCTATTAATAAAAATTTATGCTCTATCATATGCATATATGCCAACATGAATGCAATAAAACTAGAGGATGCGCTTTTGTTAATAATCCCTCTAACAATGATACCAACAACTGGGATTAAGCCCCAACCATTAGGTCTCATTTTTTTATTTTTTATTATTATTATTATTATTATTATTATTATTATTATTATTATTTGTGGAAAGGGAGGGGATGGAGGAGGGGGTGGTTCGTTTCTAGGTTCCATATGGTTAGGTTATTCTGCATTGCTCGAGGGTCCGTGTATCCATACAAGTAGCAGGATTAAAAGGGTTGACGGTACAAGAATGAGATCCGGCATAACATACTCTGGTTCTTAAGTTAGTGAATGCTGCGAAAAACGAAAATAATACACAAAGTATAATTATCAAAGTTGGAAATAGAAACGCAAAATGGACGTAAAAAAATTTAGGAAAAACAAAAAATATGGTTATGATTTGGAATTTTTTTAGATATGATTATAAATATGTGAAACATGTATGTAAAATGTGTCCTATCCTTTGATCCAACTTTCTGTAACTCTATTCAAATTTGTAAGCACCATAATATATACTTGTATTTTAAAATTGTGATACTTTATGTGAATAAACTACTCTAATTCAGAACATTATAGAACTCTTCTCAAATTTGCAAGTATCATGACACTTGTGCATTGAAACCCCGACACTTCATGTGAACAAATTACTATAGTATAAAGGAATGGAAGTTACAAAAATACTTGCTTTTTTTCTCATAAAAGTGCTCAAAAAAATCATTCTCACAGTATTTTTACTAATTTTTATTTATTTTAATAAAATGATATCCAACAAATTTTCTACAAGTTTCCAAAAAATTGTTTTGAAGTTTTTTAAGAACATTTTAAACATTTTTTCAGTTGTGTACTGGACTTTCCAAATTGTTTCCAAAGCCTTTCCTTCAAAGTTCCTGCAGTACACTTAGGGGTGCTCGTAAAATCGCCTAAATCGTTTGATACAAATTGAACCACATGAAAACCAAATCAAACAGATTTAACAATTGTTTAATTTGATTGACAAAATACTAAACTGAACATGAGTGGTTCGGTTTATGATTTTAAGAAAGAACCAAACCCCCAAAATCAAATCAAACTGCCTACACATAGTCACAAAACAAGAATATATATTCATATATATACAAAATAAAATGAGTCCTAATAAGTATTTATTCATTCCATTATTCCATGATCTCATTCGATTTCCGTTTGCAGCTGATCTCCTTAGTTTTTTGTTTTTTGTTTTAATAAATCTAGTTTTAGTGATTAACAAATTCTCTCAATATTTTACATTACTTTCAACAATTAGCCTTCAATAAATATGCAACTTACATTTTATACATATAAACATATAGTACACACATATCATAAATGTTGCATTAGAGGCTCTACATTTTGTATTATTTTGCTAATTTTTCGTTAACATTCAAACTACCAAACCGTCCAAACTGAACCATTAATTATTGGTTTGATTTGGTTTAATTTGATTTTGCTTTTCAATTTTCTATGGACCAAATCAAACTAAATAGCTAATTAGTCATTATTTTTAATTTTTATCACAAACTATTTGAACCGAATCGAACTGAACAACAAATACTCCCTGGTGCACCGTAATCACACCGGAAATGCATTTCTGGCAAAGCACAATTTTCACCCTAAAGTGTTGTATCAGATAATTATGCCATGGAGTTTAGTAAGTATTTTAGCGTTTAGTGTGAGCATTTAGGTTGTCTTCTTTGTTGAGTCAAAGTGACTCTATTTACTTACATATTTAGATTTTATACGAACAAGTATTTGAGGATTTCTAACGTACTAGCTCTTCCATTTTTAAGGCTTACTTTCTTTTTTAGTTCGTCCGAATTATAAGCTATTTTTTTATAAAAAAATTAGTACAAATATGTATTTTACTAATATACCCTTTTTTTATATTAACAATTACAAATTTTGATATTCCCAACAAATGTATATTAATAAAATAAATAGACATTCACTACGTTTACCATTTTTTTTAATTTATTTGAAATGTCAAATGGGCCTAATTAATTTTTAGAAACGGATGAAGTATAACGCATATGTTGACAAGTAGGAAATAGAATATTAACACATAGGAAAGAGATCAATAAGATAAATACTTTCTTTCCTATCCTATGTATCAAAATATATGTACAGTAGCTTTTAAGAATTTCCAACATTGCCTAATTGATTAGCTGGGTATATATAGTGTTTGGAGGGGGACAAGGTCTTACGTATTGGTTGTAAGTCTACGTCCTATAGGTGATAGGCACGGGCCGGTTCGACATTCGTTTTTCCCTTTGTGATGACCGCTTAGAAGAGGATACGGTGTTACCAGATGTTGGGTCACGAATCACACGCGTGGATCGTCGCACTTGACACGTTTTATGCTTACTGTACACGTTGCATTGGAGGCACAGGTCGTATTTTTGCCCAGGTCATTTGGACTTGTTTACCGTGTGATTTGGTCAGTACAATATTTTTTCCCCTCAAAAAAAAAAATTGCTCATTCGATGACAAATCAAGATCTAACTTGAAATTTGTCACAAAAGATTTTTTTACTTTTAAAGGAGAGTTAGTTGTTTGAAGTGGATGAAAAGAAGTGAGAGAATTGTAAACTACATTTAATTGGGGAGGGTAAATAGGGAATCCATGTGAGAACCAACTTACTAGGGGACTTGACAGCTTACTGAAAATTGTTAATATATATAATTGCAAAGTTGGTTTTCCTTCCATTCTAAATTTTAAATTTATTCTTAATAATAAATGAGTTGGTATACCTCTTATTTTCTCAAGTCAATTTACATTTTGTGAACAAGATGATGATCTGTACTCTCTAGCTTTCTACATTATTCGTTTATCTATTTAACGGGTAGATACATAAATTGAAATTGAGGGTGCTAAACATCTTATTAATTAATATAATGGGGTGCTGAAGCCATGTAAAAATTACTTTTGCACTTAAATATAGTATATACAATGAAAATTTCAAAGTTAACGAAAAATTATGTAATCTTAATTAGCTAACATTTTGCTCCGCCCATCTTTGGGAGTTAATTAAGGGAGTAATATCTTAAGTATCAAATGAAAGCTATATATATATATATATATATATAGGTTGTTGAGGTCAACTATGAGATTAATCATTGAAGTGGATCTGAACTAGAATACGTAAATTAACAATTGCAGAAGAGAAACAATTAATATTCAATAGTTGGTTAGACACATGAGCTGGATTCATCATCAAGTCATAAACAACATTGGTTCCTAAATTTGATCATCATCAATTTATAAAGGATTTAATTACAAGCTGGAAACTCTTTTTCCTTCAAATGTAAATACATTATATCATACAAGAAATGAAATGTTTGCAATCAATACCATATGTACTTATACGTTCATTTGGAGGGTACCAAATGAATTACAAGATTGATGATATGATTTATGAATAAATGAAATTTTTGCAAAAGTTTTATTTTTTCTGAGTTATTGCTAACAAAATTCAGAAATTCTATCTCCAAAGAGGTTGCTACACATCTTTTCCGGCTTGGTCGTATCTATTATATGGTACACGAGTACTAGATATCCAAGAATACATAAAAAAAAATAAAAAATGTACGTATTGTGATTATAGTGTTTTATTCATTAAAATATCACTATTACATATTCAATGATATTTAAATTTTGTCCGTTAATGTTCTCTCTCCATTGTACACATACAAGAGGTTGTGTGAAAAACAACTTTCTTCATGGTCCTCATGACAAAAAAAACATGACTAATTTCCAAATTTCGCCATGCTATTAACAAACCAAAAACAAAAGCCAAAAAAATATTCACAAAAACCAAAGTAAAAAACCCCACCGAAAAATTTAGTTTCCGGCAATGGAGTAAAAAATAGAGCATCACATCTGATCCTCATAAATGCTCTCAAGATGGGGCCTCCACACACCGACACGTCGCTTCCGCCTATCCCGCCTCGACCTCTTCTCAGACACGATCTTGGCCAAGTATGCGTCGCACTCCTCCACTTTCTTTCTCTCGGATTTCTTTTCTTGTTTCTTTTTCTTTTTCCCTGACAGGGACGAATCGGGTACTAGGAAATAGATGTCACCCCGTTTGAGCTCGGTTTCAGGGGAGAGGATGAGAATGCGCTGTGAGTTGACGCCGTTAGAGCAGGGCTTGGTGAGGACGTGGTACGGATGGTCTCTGAGGACCTCCCCGGCTGTGGTGGGCCGGTGGATTTCGTCCACATGGCCACTGAGGTGGACGATCCGGATCAAATCTAGAGCTCCGAAGGGGAGTACGCAGGCTATACAACACCTTAGGCTGTTCCCCATCTCTCTCTCTCTCTCTGTGAATGTGGGAATGAGAATATGTTCACGGGTGAAGAGTGTTGGTGTTATATACTACAACCGTGCCATTAGCAGCTTATTATTGTAATGATATAATGCGTTGTAATATAATCGTTGGATTATTCTATGTATTTATGCATTGCTAGCTAGGATAAGAAAGGATTAAAGTGCGCCGACGAAAGTGAATGTTAATCTTTTGTTTGACAGTACTATTAAGTTTTTCTCATTTTTCTCTTGCAGATGCCAACAGTTTAGAAAATGCAATTTCTGATAACAATTTCTTACAAATACTAAAATAATCATATGTCAAACAACGAAATGTATGGGCATGCTTTTGTCACGATATATAAGGCAAAGGTTGTAATATGTCTATCATATATTGTTTTGGTGGGAACAAAAATTAATATAAAAAAATTTGAAAGTAAATTTTGCTGCTCTGAAATCTATCAAACTCCTACAAAGTGAAAGACTGCTACGAATTTTTTTTTTAATTTTTTTAAATACAAATAGTGTTGGTAGCGATCTAAAATTCTTGCTTTCATGTGCAATTTAACTTGAGTCGTCGCATAATTAATTTTTCTTTCATTTAGAAAATTATATTAGGGGCTAGCGGTGATATCAGGATTGGAACTTATTCTATGAAAAAAAAGACGAACAGGGTCTTCGAAACTATGTATTTAGGTGAAGTCTCATGCTTAGGAAAAATGAAAATGAGCGACCAAAATGCAGAGAATAAATATGTTGAGGTCAATAAAAGCTTCGAGAATTTAAAATCTTAAGCCTAGTAAAATTGAGCATGGAGTTTTCACGGTCACCTCGTTTAGGGCATTGTCGAAAGGAAAATCTTACAAGCTTCACACCCTTCGGGGTTTTAAGAGAAAATTAAGAAAATATCGATGATGAGAATTTAGTTGGATTAGAGTTTCATAATTAGGAAAAATAAATCAAATCTTCTAATCAATATAAAAGTTATCCTCTGCGACTACTTTCACTATAATCGCGATATTTATCTGTATAATTACTTAACATACATCTCATGAAATTAGAATTTAAAATAATAAAATTAAACATATTATAAATTATTAAAATTACGTGCCCATGAAGTTAGAATTTAAAACAATAAAATTTACCATAATAGAAATTATTAAAAGTATATACATATCAATTTACCATAATAGAAATTATTAAAATTATATGCATAAACATCAACTTACCATTACTGAAATTATTAAAATTAAATTTCATATAATATCAAATACAACCCCAATTTATTAATATATATTCCTACATAATTATAAAATAACTTATCATAATAAAAATTACTAAATTTATATTTAAGAATCAAAATACTATTAGAAAATAAATATTTTTTATAATTTGATTTCTACTAATAAAATACTTTCCATAAATTTTTTTAAAATATTATCCTAATCAACATTAGTTTTTTAAAATAATTTTCATAATAAGATTTTCATATACCTAAAATTAACCTAAATAGACATTATTTTTTTAAAAAATATTATTTTAGTATAAATCATACCCATCGATTATTTTATAAATTTATAAATCATTGTGAAAAAAAAAACATAAAGAAGACGTCATGCCAAAAAATAAATTAAATTAAATTAATAAAATAATTAAAATTAATATGATATAAAAAAAGAACTAATACACACAAATCGTGCACTCTAATTTAATAAAATAGTTAGCTCCAATACAATTGAAAAACAACAAAAACTAAAAGAGCAAATCCAGGGTTACTAAATTATCCCTCGTTAAGTATTTCCCCTAACGACCAAGTCCTCCCAACATGTTTGATTTCAGCATTTTTTTGTTTTTATCCATTACCCTTCAACAATAGTGCACCAACTGTGACTCGGACGAGTTAGTGATCGTTTTCTTTGACATGAAACCAAATTTGTTCGTGCATTGCGGCATAAAGGAAATAGGTCTATTAACCGTTCGTTTACGGTGTATCCATACCATGTTTGTTATATCCATTTGTAGGCCCTTTATTCGCCCGCAAGTGATAGAGGTGTTATGTCTATTTATTTGTCTCGCATTGACTCGAAGCAAAGTAGGTAGGGTAAAGAAGTACTATAATACAAAGGGAAATACCAGCAGACTCGAGATGGAACCGAGCCCGATAGTGAGAAAACGACCGAGGTACGAATCAGCGAGAAACGCCCCAAGCAATGGCAAGAAATAGGTAGCAGCTCCAAATATGAATAATATGTTTTGGCCCTTTACAACACCAATGTGATACTCATTTATAAAGTACAATATCATGTTTGGTGTCAACCCATAGCTTGCCACCTTCTCCAATGCCTCATTTACTACACAACACACAAATAATAATAAAATTAAAATAATTAAACCAACCTTAAATTTTTTTCAGAACACCCGTAAGATATAATGTGTTAAATTAAGCTCATAATTAATTAAAATAGCATTATGTTTTGGACTTATCATATGCATGGTTATGCCTCTGCTGTATGCATTGAATCCAACCAAATTGATTGACAATGGTTTGGTTTGGTTTGATTTGGTTTGGTTTGGTTTGGTTGACAAAATACTAAATCGAACATGAGTGGTCGGTTTGTGATTTTAAGGAAGAACCAAACCGTCAAAATCAAACCAAACTGCTAAAACTTAAAGTTATAAAATAACAGTATATATTCATATACATACAAAATAAAATGAGACGTAATAAATACTTACTCATCCTATTATTCTACAATCTCATTCGGCTTCTTCTTTAAATTTAGTTTAGTTAATTAATAAAGTGTTTTGATATTTTACATTATTTTCAACAATTAATCCTGAATAAATATGCAACTTACATATTAATTATACATATAAACACAACTAATTCATATCACACATGTTTCATTAGAAACTTCACATTTTGAATTCTTCTGCTAATTTTTTTGTTCACTGCCAAACCGCATAAACCAAATCGTTAAGTATTAGTTTGGTTTGGTTTGGTTTAGTTTGATTTGGTTTTACTTTTCGATTTTCTCTAAACCAAACCAAACGTTAGTCATTGGTTTGGCTTTTAATTTATATTATAAATTGCCCAAATCAAACCGAAAATAACCTTGGATAAATTGTTAAAAACTTTTCGAACCCCATATTTTTCAAGTGAAAGTATAAGGACCAATATATACGTTTTTAAATTATGGGGACCATTTGTGTAATTAACGCGGAATCTATTTGCCACAGCTATAGCTACCAATGCCTCATGTGCCTCGTGTGGCTTAGATCACAAAAGTCAAATTAAGCGCCTCAAATTTAATATATAATAATTCTTCCGTACATAAAAATAATTAATATTTTTTCATTTAAATATTAAAAATTTTGATCAATATTACTTTTAGTAAGTTTTATCACGACACAGTTAAGTGAAATATTATTACTAATATTTACCATTATTAGGGGAATGAAATCGAAAAAAAATCATAATGATATATTTACTCATTTGTATTCAATTGAAATTTTGAAATGCTAATTTTTGACTTTTTGTTCAAGATTGTGTCTCAGTTTAACCGTGTCTACTGTTTATAGAAACAGGGATTAACAAATAAGCCAGGAATTTTATATATTGCAAGGCGGACTGCATAATGTCATACCATATAAAAATTTTAAAGGGTTGAAAGTTATAAATTGTTTTATGGGATAAGCTATAAAAAGTTTTATTGCCACTGAAAAAATATAAATTAAATTATGAGGAATTATCGAGACCCATTAAAGTAATGGTATACATGCATATTAATGTGTAAATATTTTGTATATTTATTCGAATGGTAATATTATAAATGTTGACCATCTCTGTAAATATAAAAACAAATTATAAATCTAACGATTAGATAATATCATATTATACTTACAAAGTATGGACACATGTATATCATTTTCCAACTCATAATAGCGTAATTCCCTTGAGTATGTGTCCATTATATATGTATGTGTGTGTATATAAGGTAATTTGGCCAACTAGCAACCTACTCCAGTGACTCATTTAAATAATAATAATAAATGTTTTTCTCCAACTTGGTCAATATGGTCAATGGTATGATAGTTTTCTTCAGAGAAAAAAAAAAAAAAAAAAGAAGTTAGTTTTTACATTTAAAAGCTGCAATCGACAAGCCCATGTATAATCAGTGGTGGAATTAAGATTCTTAATCGGAGGGACTAGTCTGTTTATACTAAAGGGGTTACACCTATGTGCATCGTAAGTTATTTAGATTTTATGATACACGCACTGTAAACAAATTTTAGTTCGTCGATATATGTTTGGGGACTATTGTATTAAGTTTTTATATTGTTGGCTATAATAATTGCTTAACAAAAATTATAAAATATGTTGTATACAATTACTGGAATAAAATGTGAAGCACGAAATAAATCAAATGAAATATATTGTTGAATTTTGTATACTAATGATACTAAACGAGACTACAATATGACCGTGTCCCACTAAATTCAAATTTGTCTGTCACCAATTTGCTTATGACCTACACCAATAATTAGTTCACAAGATACGTCTGCTCTCAAGATTCGAAGGAAGCTGCAATCGAGGCGTCTTATCGAACCATTGATGATGCAATACTCTTTTTTCTTATATGACTGTGAGTGAGTATATTGCTGTAAGTGCTACATATTTTGTTGTATAAAAAATGACTGAAAACTAGCCTTTTTATAACTATGAAAATTGGGTGTTTCAGTTATAATGTCACCATCATGGTCTAGTGGTTGAGAATAATTCAAACTAGTCACCAGCAATGGTTGAATATAGGGTAGTCTAGAAGCTTTAAACTTGTTTGTCAAGTTTTGAAACTTCTAAATATTTTCAGTAATTTTCTAAAAGTATTTAATTAAAAAATTAAATACTTGGTTCAAACTACACATGCGCACCCAACCCGAGCCATGAACTTGGACCTCTAACCTTGATCCTGACCTTGAGTATAGAGTCTTCTAAAAGTTATGAACTTGTTTGTCACCCAACCCGAGCCATGAACTCGAACCTCTGACCCTAACCCAGTCCCGAATAAGGACAAGGACATGTTTAACGTGCCATGTGTAACCAATTACTAAGCCCAGGGCCCGACCCCTGAGCCGAATAGACAGATACGTGTGTGTTGCTTCTACTTTCATATGTTTGTGTCACACTAGGTTACACTAACTAGACATCACACTAGATTATGTCTTTGGTTGCACATGCAATTGTATTTATATAATGAAAAAACCCTTTACTTGGT
>MKEJ01067980.1:0-11229 GCA_001753735.1 Embelia ribes | reverse complement strand
TCTTGTATCTAATCATAATTTTCGAACTTATGTACAGGTGGAGGACAATCTTGCACATGCATTTTGTTTGGTTGGGGAACTACAATTAGCAGTGGGACATTGCAAGGCATCACTTCAGGCAATTACAACCCTCCCTCTCTCTCTCTCTATATTTGTGTATAACATCTAATCGTGCTGTTTGCAACAATATATATGGATTTAGTATGTAGGACTGTTGGATTTGCTTTGATATGGATTTTGACAACATAAGAAATGTCCCAGGCTTTTACCTTTACATAATTGTTGGGCTGTGCATTCTAAAGAAACCTTCAGAGTGTGTATAAACTATATAACCTGTGAAATTAAGTTTTTTTATTTTCGTTAGTTAGACCTCGAGAAGCATCAATGCCAAAGAAGCACAATATTCATGTGTTATCTTATTTCTAAAACAATATCAATGTGCTCTCAGTGCTAATTTTGGACGAGTGCCTGTCGCATCCTAAACTTATCATATGCAATATTCGCGTGTCATGATATTTGGCTTGTATTTAAAATTTTTGTGACAATATGTAGGATGGCCTGATAAAATATATTAGTTGTGTCATCGTGGCTCACTGCGTCCTGTGCTTTGCTAAACATTATTTGTTTTACATGCTATTAATTTTCCTACTTTTATTTTGAATACCAATATTTTGTGCCATTTTGAATCTGCGTTCTTTTATACAGATCATTCCTTCTTGTTTCACCTTTATTAGAAAAGTTTGTAATTACCAACATCAGTATATTATTTCACTTGTAATGCATCTGTCTAATCGCTCATAAAAATGGGTAATGAACTTATTTTTCTTCTGGGGTTGGCAGATTCTCGAGATGCTCTATGGTCATGATCACATCGCTATAGGAAATGAATTGCTAAAGCTTTCATCAATACAATTGGCCCTGGGTGATCAAAGTGCTCGTGATAGCATGAATCGCGTGCTTGAAATATTTTCACGTCATTACGGATCTCATGCCAACCAAATTTTCCCTTGTATTCAAGGCCTCGAAAAGGAAGTACATGAACTTGCTCAATGACATGGCACGTTGCCGTAACAACTAAATAAATCAATTAACTTCTCAAGTTTTGGTTCAACTACGTGAGTTATCGGCGTTACAAGAAAGTGTCTTTACGATGGGGTCTCGTGAAATTGGATCTCTGGGATTAGATCTTTATCAACCATCATATTCAAAATTTTCGCAAATCTATTTTTGAGATACCTTGTCAGAGCACCTACCTTTTCTGCTGTGAACGAATATATCCTCCCTTTTAGGAGCTATGAAATTGTGTAAATTGGACATCAGGTATGTATTTTCTCCGAGGGGAATAAGTTTTATGCATCAACAGGGGTGTTGTGGGTCTGGACTCGTGGGATAGATACGCACCTGCCCCACAATAGATATGTATCTGCACCCGCAGTTATGCAGAGCGGATATGGGTATGAGAAATAGACTCACAGATGCGCATATAAATATTAGTTTTTTCTATATAAATTTACCACTACTCACTTTATTTACGACAATCAATAACAATCAATCACTAATTTTTAATTCTTTCACTTTTTAACAATTAATTTATTCCATATTTCTCCAATACATATTATAATAGGGTAATTGTGTATTTTACAACTTATAATAAAATAAAATAAATTATTAATAAGAAAATAAATAATAGTTAGTAATTTAAAATGTAGCAATTTTAGGAGGTTAGTGGATTTACATATTTGTTTAGTCCATTAACCTTGTGAGTATACCCGCACCTGTATTGCTTATACGTGGGATGTGGTACGGGTATGGATCTCATATTTATTCTCTTGTACCTGCGATTTGCGGATGCGCTGGGGTAGGACGAGTAGACCCGCTGGATTTAAAGAATACCACTATGTATCAACCTCTTTACTTTCTAAAATTTATGTGAAATTTGCATCATTTGCAGCTTTGATATCTTGGGTAAAATGCAAATAGCCGAATGCACTGTGGCTTTTTTCAACCACTGTTGTGTAGTTTAAGCTTTTGGAATATTCAATTCAGTACAACAAACTATTTATTTTTTTCAATCGACACAACTTCTGTTTCCCCCCCTAAAAGTGGTAACCAAAAACTTCACGTACTCAATTTTACTTTTGGTTCATATATTTAAATAGATCACTGTGGTCGTCTAAACTTGAAATGGTAAGTATCCCAAGTAAGTTTTCTTAGTAGCATGGATTAGTATTTTGTGAATTTTTGGTGATTATGTAGGATGATGAGTTGATATTATCGTTTAATGTCGTGTAGCGTGTGCGAGATAGTGGTCGATTTAAGAATGTCACAGAGGGTTTAAGAAATGTCCATTGCAAAAGAGCTATCATATACGTACAAAATAGTTGTACCAAAATTTTGTACAAACTAACTTTGTATGATTAGTAATAAGCCACATCATCCCAATTTTATAGAAAGAGAGAATGTATGACCAGATGGCAAATTATTAACCATACAAAGCTAGTTTGTACAAATTTTCAGTAAACTAGTTTCTATGTATATCATTACTCTTACAATCACCAAAAAAAAGGATTTTATTTAGACTTACAATGATGATTTCATTGCATTATAAAGTTGTCACTAATTACAAATTTCATAATGTAATATCTCATTTTATTGGGATATTTAAGGTTTGTATGATGATGATAATGTAATATCTCATTTTTTTAACATGTCATCATGTAAATACCATTATAGTAAGAGTCATTTAAAATTTTTCTACTTATCTAATGTACAAATTTTTTATTCCTCATAAATTTAAAACAGAAATACCATTATGTAACTATACCATATCATCAAATTCATTTCAGAAATTGAAAAGTGAATACATCGTTACTCGAAACTTACTCATTGAGTATTAAAGATTAGACTCACAGACATGATTTTATGATATTATATATAGCGCCGTTACTAAATACAAATTTCATTACAATTATGTCATATTTTACTTCTTATATTACCTATAGGTCAACTTCATAACATCTAAAGGTTAGTGATGCCTCAAACAAATGAAACAACTTGTGGCCTTTCGTCCTTATCAAACCCAGGAAGATCAGAAACACAAAATAAAAGAAAAGTATTATGAAAATGGACAGTATTGATATGAATAATGACTGCATTAATTCTCTATTTACTCGTAAAATCTTCCAATAAATCTGCCATCCGGTTTATAGCATTTTGAGTCCAAAAAGTGAAAGCATGAATATAGAAAATTCATATGTATACTATATCTATATTGTATATAGGAACGGATCACAGAACAAAACTCTTTACAAATTATTTTACAAGTTTTGTTGGTCATTGGATCTGAAGCGATACAACGGCTAGGATATATCATATTTATCTGCTCTCTTTACAAAATATTTTAGAAGTTGGTCATTGGATCTGACATAATCCAACTGCTAGGATATATCAGAAAAAACATAGATTACAAGTTTTGTTGGCCATTGGATCTGAAGCAATCCAACGGCCGGGACATATCATACAAAATATTTAACAAGTTTTGTTGGCCATTGGATTTGACGTAATCCAACGGCTAGGACATATCAGGAAAAACATAGAGAGATAGCAGAAAAATATGACATATCCTATTCGTTGGATCGCTTTAGATCTAATGGCCTATAAACTTTGTAAAATATTTTGTAAAGAGTTTGGTCTCATGATACGTTCTCATTATATATACTATCATATTATAAAATATAATATCTGACGAATGTATTAAAAGTCAGGTATACATGTCCAGATTGCGGTGACACATTGAGTTTACAACAAAGGGTTCACGCAAAAAGTGAGATAAGTGACATCCCTTTTAGGGGTCATGTGGATACTTATGGTGCTTTTGACATAATGATTTCTTGAAGGAAAATGACAAGAAAATGTTGTACTTGAATCTAAGATCTTTTGTGAAGAGTTTTCCTTTATGTCACGAGAAATACTTGCACCAAATGGAGTCTTAATGATTCATGTGCATGAAAAAAATATAAAACCCATCAAGAATATAAAAAGCCCCCAATAATTCCTCTCAAAAAACTGAAAAGCAATAAATACAAAATACCTAAATAAGGTAACCTAAAAGATATTAAAAAAATTAAATTCCTAGAAAAACAAATAGCAATCAAGAATATGAAGAACATTATTCTATTCATTCAAGAATTCCAATAATTTCTCAGAAAATCTCCATAGATATTAAATATTGAAATTACGTAGCAGGAAAAAATATTCAAACAATGATAATTAGTTCAACTAATTAATACTAAATACAAATAATTAAAATAAGCAACTGCAAAAAGTATTCAAGCAATAATGATTAGAAAAGAAATTAAAAAGCGTCATCAGTTTTCATCATCTGACACGATAACCACTATTTGTATTTAAAGTCCAAATGAAGGAGAAATAAAAATAATATATTAAAAAAATAATTGGGTTATGAAACCTAGTTAAATCTAAATTATACTTAAAAAGCTCTTGAATTTTGAAAATGGAAAAAGAATGTAATGGGAAACACTTTTGTTGACCTATAAAAGAAACTCGACAGAAAATATGAGGTACAAACTTTTGTTTACACTAGTGTATGGAATGATAGGGTGGGTGGCAAGAAATGATCAGAGCAATAGGTCACTTCAAAACAAATTTGGTAATTTTCTAGTAGGATTATAAAGTCCATTCGTTTAAAACTTCATTTTATTTACACAAACTATATTTTCACTTCAATGGATAGGTAACTTCTCACAAACTGAGTCTTCCTAGGAGGAAATTAAATAAACAAAAGTCTAAAGTATTTTCAAAACTTTTAAGTCTCAAAGTTTTGGCATTCATTGACGTGAATTCTCAGAGAAGATTGCCAAATTGGTTTCTCACTGAAAATCTAACTGAATGTGAAGGAGAATGATGTGACTGCAACAATGGCATCTTTGAAGAACTTTTATGCATAAATTTCCTGTATACAAAAAATTCTCTTTTGAGAAAATTTTCAATGCATATCACAAATGGAAACTACTACGAGTTTGCCCCTATCCTCAGTTAACATCATTTTTTAAAGTATAAAGCTGATGACAACTTCCTCGGTTAACATCATTTTTGAAAGCATATAGCTGACAACAATTCTTGGAAGCAAGCATCTACTTTTGGGTTTCATGTGCTTTTTAACATAACGAAGAATACAGGAATTAACATAAAACCCATTCTGGTCCTTATGTAGATATATTTCAATTTGATAGATTCAAGTAAACCATATATTTCTTACTATTTTAATATGGCAACCTGGTCTACATGAATTGCAAGTAACAGTTTCAAAATAATGCAGTTGTGCCAGACAAGCTATCATGAATTTCCAATTCAAAGATAAGTGCAAAAGGTTACCATTAGCAGAGTAAAAGGCTGCACTAGAAATTGATCCTCAATTTTCCAGCAACAGTGAAATACGCCTCCAGTTCATCTGAAAGCAAGAAACGACTTGAAATACCAGCATACAAAGATCAAGCTATATAAAACAACAAAAAAATGAAATACAAATAAATGTTAATGCATCGCCTAAGAATGTAGCTGTGATGCTCCTCTCATGAAGCAGGTACATATTGACATGTTTAACAGCCTCAGCAAATGAGGCCCTACCCAAACCCCTGCCAGATGAGGCGGTTTCTAGTAAGAATTTATTTGAGAATGAGAACAGGGGCTAGAACCACAATTTGATTAAAGCAGTACGGTCAATGCTATATTAGCTTACAGAGGGATAGTAATTTCTCGCTAAATGGTTTTTTATATCTAACAGACAACAATACCCTTGGATAAAAACATATAGTAGCTATAAGGATAGCTTATAGCAATGGAAACCTTCTGATAATCATCTGTTACAAGGGTATTGGCTCTTTAAATAAATTGATGCATAAGCAGCTTTGTAATCAATTACAGTTAACAAAGCACTCTGAAATGTGGTTCACTGAATTGGTCATGACAAAGCTACAGAGTATCCGATATCTAAAACTTGAGTCTAGTTGTAACTTGTAAGCCTCCAATCGTTGCCACCAAACCCAAGGAACTTGTACTTAATCTCCACAATTTTCAGCGAGAATCAGAAAAGCACAAGGAATTCCATCCAATAAATTGAAAAAAGTAATCCCTAACAACAGTAGAGATACCAAATAGCAAGTGGAAAAGGCAACGCTAATGAACAGCTTAGACCTTGGCATCAAGGAATCAACAAAAGAACATAACTATATCCCCTTCCGGCTCACATGAGAAAAAAGTATAGAATATGAATATAACCATATAGAAAGGACAAACTAGACAACAGAGACAAGAAGGAGAAAGAACTCCCAAAATTTCATATTCAAAAAATTTACCAAACAAGTGATAAATCATATTTTCCCATATAAAATAAACGCAAACCATATTCCATATAAGAAGGAACAGCCAAAGCAACTTGTTTCAACACTTTCTGCTCTCTTCTATCAGCCAAAGTCTGAACATAGCACATACAATGCACACAACAAAGCAGCATACTGAAAAGGATGTGGAACTATATCAGACAACTAGTCCAGTGAAGGTATCGTTTCTCCTACAGATAAAGATTACCAAGGTTGGGGAACTTTAATGCTAACAGTTTAAACTCGCTTCCGTGCTAGCAAGTCTAGTAAAGGTTTCATTTCTCCTACCAATCATATCTTGAAATAAAGAAAACAGGATGCGCTGAAAATCCAACGTTCCTCTTGCTAATGAGAACGATGTTGTAGAGTTCCAACTGATATTCTCTGCTAGGCAAGTGAATGGCAAAATCGTACAGGGGGGTATTTTTTGAACCAAAGAGTTACATTCCATCAAGTGAATGGCAAAATCGTAAAGGGGGGTATTTTTTGAACCAAAAAGTTACATTCCATCACGTTAAAATGAGGGCCAAAAAAGTACGGGAAAATACTGGTTTGGATGCTAACTCTTGGATAATGGGTTTGTATTTCTAAGATGAAAGACACTGATACATTCAAAAATATTTGAAGACGGGAACTCATTATTTTGCAAAAATGGGTTTCCAGTATGGCATTCAAAAAAGCTAGACTATCTGTTTCCCCATGTGTGCGAATGTTTTTAGTGTCTCCCTTAACATCTGGATTGTAGCAGGTTTAGCGCTATTGGGAGTTGCATCAACATTCCTTTCCACAGGATGGACAACTACGTATGAGGATCATTTGTTGTATGCTCAGTTGTGTGTATATATTCAAGTGGAACATAAAGCCCCAAAGTCTTTTAAATTGGATATTGGCAATGGGACTCCCGTTGAAACTCTAATTAAAATTCTATGGATGCTCCTAGTAGCTCACATTGATCTTTATCAGGCAAACTATCTATTCCTGCTCACAACATTGTTATCAGCTCTAATCTTTCTAACGCTAATGGCCAACCGAGTGATGAAGGGATAGGAAGAGGAAGGGGAAGGGGGTGGCGAGTTTAAGTGTTTGGGTTGAAGTCAAGCAAAAAATTGATTTCTCTAATTTACCTGATATAGGATAAAGTAGTTCATCACCATCTGACAATCTCTTTTAGGACCACCGATAAACAATTCTACTAGGGAGGAAGTAATCCTACTTCATACCAAATTGACAGCAAGAGGAAAGCAGCATGAAAATTTTAGGAGTCGAACGAGGCATCTCCAAAACTGTGGTCCCTACAAGTAACATACTGCAATGCTTACTCTGTGATGATTTTTGATTGGAGGAGTGGCCTTCTTTGACGACCACTTTTCAGCTACCACAAGTTTACTTTTCTAGCCTAGTCTATTGGAAAGGACTATATAACAATAGTGCCTAGGTTACTCGTGGTTTAGCTGTTCCTTGAGCGAGTCATGGTGTTTTGGCCTTCATTTAAATGTAAGAGGCACGCCACTAGAAAGGATTTGTATTCTTTTGGTCTTTTATATAATTTGAAACTTCCAAGAAAAAACAATACACAAATTGGAAGAAGCAATTCCTATGTTTTGGAAAGATTTAATCAGGCCTCTGCCTCCTGCTCCATGTGCTGTTACACATTTAATGCAAAGTTCACTCAGCCACAACCAAATCCATTCCCCCAAAATCATTTTCCAAATAAGACTGTAGACTAACAGAGAATATACCATATCAGGATGGGAGGTCAGAATCAGGAACCATATATGCTTACTTATGAAACAATTCAAGGATCACAACTCCCAAACAGTTCATTCAGCCTCTGCCTCCTACTCCATTGCAACTTAGCATCACGGGTCACAATTCCCAAACCAATATGAAACAATAGAACGTGATTAGTGAGTATTCGTACATATAAATTAGTTTATTTCTAAAAGTGTAGACTGTGGGTAAGCCTAATTGGGAAGAATGACACTTTTTGAAGGAGTTATCAGCAAGCTAAACAATTATCAGCAAAAAGGGAAGGTAAATGACTTGAAGTTCCTTACGTTGGTGTCCTACAGCCCTAGCATGTTAAATTGAAATATACAGAAATTCATATGCTTTTTCATTCTACATTTCCCCAGTAACTACCATACTTGGCAAATCACATATATATGATATGAGGGTCACAAATAGTATGTTTGCGGATAAGTGCACACTGGCAATGCTGGAACGAAGAAACTATGGATTGGTATTTATTACTGATGACAATTCAAGATGCTGGAACCAAGTTGTAAGTCGCTCACACTTTGCATTATTTCCTGTACATAGCTGCATGAAAGTGCACCCATACTTCAAAGTCCAATTATACATGTTTTACATCGATCAATTTCTAAATCTTTCATACATTTCTATCTAATCCAACATTTAAGCAGTATAAACATCAAAAGTACACATTTCACAGTTCAAATATGGAAGCACAATATCATTTGGTAGCCACTTAAAAGTACATACATGCATTAGCAGAGAGAGGGGGAAAAAAAACTTTATTTTTTGATATGCTTCTATCTAACTTCTTATTCTTAAACCCCATATAAGTAGAATTGATAGACTTCTATCAAATGCAGGTAACCACATAAAGAAAAACTAAATCTTTGATTTCAGACAAAAGAGCAATCCGTCCACCAGACTTTCTCAAAACATTCTTCCTAGAAATTAAAATTTTGCCTTCTCCCCTTTATTGAATGCCAAAATTTGAAAATTGCATACACCAGTCATCCCAACAAAAACTCAGAAAAATTAAAACCATTCTATATACTTAATATATGTGTGTGTGTGTGTGTGACCTGCATTAGTAGGAGAGAAAGATAATTAAAAGCATAAACAAAATTACTTCTCATTATACAACATGTCTTGGCATAAGTTCTAACAACAAAAATAAAGTAAAGATGGGAACGCTCTGAAATATACAGTCACGGGACCTATGGTCATAAATCACAGAAACAACTAAACCTAATTTGATTAATATTGGATTCAGTATCATAAAAAGCGTAAACCGAAAATAAGTTCGATAAATCAATGGGTTCATACCAACTTGTGTAAAATCAAAGCTGAGGTGAATCGTAGTGTGGATTTTTCTGAGATGAAGTTTATTCTAATTGCTTGAGAAGAAGACGACTAGATTTTTACTGCTTATTCACCATCCTATATGTGGATTGGTGGTAAGATAATTTACGCCGCCGTCTAAGTGCAAATTGATTAGAGAAATTAATTAATACTACAGGAAATTTGCATCTTCTAATATCTTTACAATCCCAATCTCTAGTGGTATTTAATTTGAATTTCTTAAAATACATTTCTATCTATCTACGTACTAAAAATTGATTGCATTCAAAATTTCAATAAACTTTTAAATCATTAAAATATCAATATATACTATATATTTTTTAAAAATATTTTTCAAATACATTGATGTGTTTTTTTATTTTGTAACTGCAACGTCCTGAAAATTTAGATAAAATTATTCGCATTCATAAATTTTTTTTAACAGAAAAAGTGTAAATAATAATTTTCTCATTTAAGAAAATCATTATTGTAATTTTTAGAATTTTTTATAAAATTAAAATATCGATTTTGAGAAATCTCTGTTTCTCTTTTTCATTTGGGAAAAGAGTAAGTGGAGGTAGAAAGCCTTGTTTGAATAGTATTTCTAAAATCACTCTTTCTCTCATTTAATTTTGTGTGTATTTGAGAAATCTGGAAATGCTTAACATGGTGTTTTTATTCATGAGACCAAGAAAATTTATTTATAAAAAAATGATTTTTAAAAAGACGAAGTGAGAAATCAAATGAGGAAGTCGAGTGTAAATGTTGTAATTTTTATTTTTTCAGAAAAATATTGAATTTAATTAAGAAGTATAGTTATAAATGTTGATAAACATGAACCTAAACACCATGATAGAAAAGCATGTCAAACATTGCACATGATATTAATGAGTTACAAGTGGCTGGATGTCAATTCTAAGTCGGTAACCCAAAATATTTATTATCAATTATTATTATCTAACAAATAGAGATTTATGATTATCTCATTAATGAGCAATCCAAAAGGCTTGCAACATCCGGGACTTCTCCAGGAGAGGAATAGACATGAATTACGTACCACTAGATAAATTACACTTTCAATAGTCCAAGTCTTCACCATTTGATGTAAGGCGAAATCAATATTTTTACATATATACGTTGTGAGCATTTTGCTCACTTGGGTATCAGTACTTGTTCGGGCAATACTCCTACCAAGTTCATTGACCTTGTTAGAGGGTAAATATAAAAAGTAATTGTTAGCAATTTAAATGCCAAAATCAAGAATACTTACCCACCATCATAGTGTTAAGCAATTGTTGTTATTGTTGTGCATGGATCTCATCAAGAGCCTCATCAAATACAGAGACTGTATGGGCTCGTATTTTTGGCTTTAGCTATTGTGATTTATGTATTGTATGTTATTGTTGTGCATGAATCTGACCCTGTCATGTTTAAACTTTAGTTCTTATTCAATATTGATAATATCTAAATACAAATGCACATCCCAACAACCTCTAAAGCCTAACCGAGCTTATCCTTTAGTTACTCAAAGATTATCTTATAGGATAACTATAAAATTCTCATACTTGATGAACATGTCACAACTTTTTGTGGATAAAGAAATTATTAAAACAAAATGGCCATAAATTAGAATTTGCAAAACTTTACATTCTCTAACAAAAAATAGTAACACCTTGATTATGGCGGGCATATCAAAGTTTCTGTTAATATTTCCTTCCATATATCACAAAATGTA
>MKEJ01067966.1:0-10073 GCA_001753735.1 Embelia ribes | reverse complement strand
ATATTTTATCTTTTTCCTAATGCTTAGTGAGATTGTCTCTTTTGATTTTATCTTTTCCTAATTAACTATTTGTTTGATTTAATTTATTATTTTCAGTATCTAAATGATAATAAAAGTATTCTAATATTCTAGGACTAGTATCTTTTCCTATATCAGACCCTATTAGAAAATATTTGCAGGCATTCTAGAATAGAGAAAAGACCCAGTTTGAAAATCAGCTACTTCTTAGCTTTCCAAATAGTAATCTTAGTTTCAGTACACAAGAACATCCGAAGAACCAACTTAGTAAATAACATATATGCTTACTACATGAGTTTGCTTTCAGAAAAATCAAAACTTTTACAAAATTTATTTGGTATGTCATAGCTACCACCTTCTGTATTATCATTTAGCATTTTATAATTTATTAATACTATATTTTTTCCTTTAAGTATTTCAAAATATTTTCTTATTAAGGCTGGTCTTATATGCCTTGATTCTGATTTTCTCATTACTCCTTATTTTTTTAAATCTGAAATATGCATCTCAAATTTTTTTCTGTTTTCTAAATATGCTTCTATTTTTTGGCTTTTTATAGTAATGTCTAGATTTTTAATTCTAAGCTTACAAAATATTTTGTCTTTTTCCCAATATTTAGTGGGATTTTCTCTTATGATTTATTCTTTTTCTAATTTACGAATTATTTGATTTAATTCATCATTTTCTGTATCTAAATGATAATAAAGATACTGTAAATCTAGAAATTTTGTTTCTATCAATTCAGGACCTAAAGAATACTTGGAGGATTACAAGTACATTGTTCTAAATTAAGAGAATTTATTTTACCTTTTTTTTTGGAAGATTCAAAATTCATTAGACCAAATTTTTTTTTACAATGAAGTATAAGGTAACATCTGTCCAGTCAAAACTTGCTGGAAATGGAGTAACAACACGACTAATTAGCATGAATTACATAAACACTATAAACGCATGCTAGATTAGAAATACACAAAATATACAGAAATAGCCCTACCACATATTACAAAGCTAAGGTGGTTGGCAAATGAATTTTTTTCACCTTGCCTTAGCCATTCATTTAATTTATCTTTATCTATATGTTTATAAAATTCATTAAGGGTATTTCTTTAATTTTTTCCGGTGGGAGTTTCTGAAAATTAATATGGATTTTGGTTTCTTAATTAATGTTGTTTATTTATTCATGATTGAAAAGGAAAATTCCTGGTTATTATTATAAAGCATATAGTATTATTAGACTATCTGTTAAAAATAATATTGTAAGAGAGTTCTATAGTGATGTTTTGAATTACATAATTGATGCCCCTTTTGTAAGCAAGAGTCTTAGCCGAACAGGAAACAAATTATAACAAAGACAATCAAATTAATAGGAAATATATCGTTCAAAAAACTAAATCTAATATAGTCTTGTCTCAATTGTCAGTCATCCTTCCCAATTCCAATTAGTACTAACATAACCATATTTTGATACATTTTTTGTCACATTATGTTGTCTTTAATGAAAATTGGAGCTCATTTTTCATTAAAAAATAATCACTAGGGTTTGAAGAAATGAACTTCAATCCCTTGATCAACTATGTTCCATATCGCACCAAAAATCAACATAATACTAAATGCAACTCCCAAACACCCTAAAACCCAATTAACACTCCACATTAGAGTATACTTTAGAGGTTTCTTTATAATAATCCACATAAAACATGGGTACGCCAAAGTGACGGGCAGAGCGATCCCTCCTATCAACCCCGCCAAGCTCGGGAGGAACGGGAGTGCCACCGATATGAAAAAAGCGAGGCATCCGAAGAATATCCGAAACAATGATCTTAGCCAACGGGGGCACGGTTTTTGTGTGTTACTTGTGTATCTGAACTCCAAGTTGTCGAAAACCGGCATGGCGTATATTTGGAATGACGTTAGGCAGTTTACGACTACGAGTAGGCTTGCAAACCCGAGTATAAACTTTGGTGTGTCCATTTTATGGTACTTGTATAGTGCACTTAGCATTCCCCCATTTGATGGTATCTATCATTTGATGAAATTGCATTTCTATTAGCTTGGTGAAAAGTTGAGACTTGAAATATAAATTTGGTGTAGTTTATAAGAAAGAAAAACTATATTCTTTTAGATGGGTTATTTTATTTGGTTTTAAGTAAATAACTTAACTTATTTTTTACTAAGAAAAAAATTAAATGTATTCAATTTAAAATTTTTAGCTTATTCAGGCCAAAATGACAAATAAACTGAACTTAAAAATTTATTTAAAGTAAAAAGAGTTAATATAAAAAGCAAGACCCTACTAAAGCTAGCTTTTTTTTGGTGAAATAGTAAAATACAATTTAATTTTTTAAAAAAGAAAAAAAGTTTAAAAACTATTATTACCAAATTTCCATAAGCCCAGTATCCTCCTATTGCCAGTGGGAACAAACACGTTGCAATAATTAGGTAGGAGAATTTCACTCCTCTCCACATTGGTATATTTGATGGATGCTTTAAACTTGTTGGCAAAGTACCCTGCAAAATAATGAATATCCACAAATCCATAGTTTAGAAGTATTCTTTTAGCAATGTCAAAATTAAATTTGTACCAAACCTCATGAGCGATAGATTGTTAAAAAAAAGACCTTTAAATTTTACTACTGGAAAAAAATAAGGGTTATTAAATAGAAAATATAACTTCAAATTTGAAATTTTATTCAATCTTGGCTGCTGTTAGAATAAAAAAATACAAGACAGGAGAAATATGAATCCAGCTTATCTACTGTGATAGTCGAGCTTTATCTTTATATAACTGAAACATAATGATCTCCATTAATGGAGAATACAAATGTTATATAAACAAAATCAAAGTCTATAAGAAATAATAGGAAATAAAGGTTTGTAAATATGGTATAATATAAACTCATATATCGAGACTCGATATCTTTTGATACGTTAACAACTGCTTGGATTGAAATTTTCAAGATAAATTTTAATTATTTGTTCGAATAATCGCATTTTAAATGCTAGAATTCTAGTTTGGAACTGAAGATTTGTTATCAAAAGTTAACAATAGGATCCGTAATTCAATAATTCAAGAAAGGAAATGGAAGTTAAGTGTGAATTTTATGTCCTCAAACCATATTAAATACTTTTTGGTTAATTAGAATATTGTTGACCTAACTTTTAATCAAATATATTTTGATGATAAAAAATGAGTTAGAAATAAAATTTCAATTATGCTCATTAGGAGACTAATGTTTAAGCAAGTTTACGTGAATGTACAAAATCTATTACAAGTTCAAAATACAAAACGACTTGAAAAAAATAAGTTTTGAAGAAGTAGAGGTCTTATTGACATATTTAAGGGAAATTTATTCAGTAAAATAGTCATATCTCCTAACTCATAAACCCAATGGATAGTTACAAAATATGTCTAGAAAGATAATGTGAATATCTCAAAGTTTCATGTTTTGGTAAAATTCCAATTCAAAGTGCAAAATGGCCAAAATGAAACAAAATAATTCAAGCATTTAAAACTGATACTGTTTCATCCATTGGTCATATCTCTTAGCTCGTAAATCTAATGAACGTCTACTTTACCTTTTTTATAAAGAGAATTCAAATATTTACAACTTTCGTATTTTGATAAATACCATATTCTAAGTCGAAAATGGGTCAAAATAACAAGCAGTTCCAACAACAGAAGAGTTGACTGGCATTGACTGTATACAGACGGGACGTTGACTGTATACGAACGAGGGTTTGACCATATATGGACGGGACGATGACCGCATACGAACAGGGTTCCGACTGCATACGAACAGTATGCCGATTGCATACGGACGAAGGGGCGACCACATGCGAACAGTATGCCAATAACATATGGATAGACGACTACACACGGACATAGAATTGAAAGCGCACGGACGAGTATCCGTATACGGATAGACGGGTGACAGCATCCAAACAGAAGTTCGGTTATAAAAATGGTTGATACACTGCCATATTTTCAAGAATTTCTTCCGTAAACTTGAAGCTACTACAATACTATAAATAGAGATATTCGAGAATGAGTTCAAATCATCTTAGCAATAATCCCTCTCAACACTTTTTTTGTCTCAAATGGAAAGAAGCTCGCATTTGTGAAGCTAGCAATTGGTGTAAATCTTTATTGATAAAGAGAATCTCAAGTAACGCTTGAGAGAGTGGATATACGAGATTAATGAATTTTTAGCCAAACTACTATAAAACTTTGTTTGCATTTATTTCCTTTTAACTATTTACATATTAGTTATTTATTTTATCAATATTATTACTTAAAGTTTTTAGAGGGCTATTTTATCAAAAAAAAATAATAATTATAATTTTGCACAATTCATCTCCTTCTTGTGTTTGCCTAAACGATAACAAATATTATTCCAAGGTATTAAGAGGAGAGATTGCATGGAGATAAGAACTTGAAACTTTTATTGTTGTAATAAAAGAATCTCAATAAATAAAATATTTCATGAGTTTTATCAGTCAAAAAATTTTAAGTTACATTATTTCTATTCAAATCATTTATAAAATAGGAGAAATGACTCACTTGTATTTCGAGAACAAGATTGTGTCCTCTAAATGCAAAAGCAATAATACCAAGCCCAGTCAGAACACTGCAGATCTTAGCCACATCAGATTTGGGCTCTTGTGGGCCGTAGGAGATTTCATTCGGCCTATCCTTAACAACAGAAACAGCCCATATAAGTGTGCAATAAGCGACGGCTGTGATCGATCCGATCAAAGAAACTCCGGCAATCGAGTTGAGATTAGGAAGCTGAGCCAAAACGACTGCACAGCACGTGAAAACGAGGTACCACTCGACGGTCGTCAGTGGGTTTATATCGCATGTTTCGGTACCACATACTAGGCGAAAAAATATTTTCAACGTACCACCTCCGATCATGATAAGCATCACACACGTGCCACCCGACAGGTACATCGTGGGAAATAGAGCCAACAGTTTCCCTAGCTTCTCGCCTAATGCCCAAAATACACGTATTTGTCACGTGCTGATATAACAATCATAAAGAACTCGAGACTTATGAAATTACACTAACCACCACTATATGTATTGATTAATTTTACTTCCAAGAGTGTGACATGCAAATATTGGGTTTGTAGAAAATGTTAGGTCATGCATTGACATAACAATTATAAATAATTTGGGTTTCATATAGATCGATTTTACGTGTAAGAGTGTATAAATGCACATAGGGGCATTTACAATAGCGACTTACCAAACGCGGCCATAGATAGATGGAGATATCTGCTGTATCGAGTTCCAGGGACAGACTCGTGTAGCTGGATAAGTAACCATAGCGTATATAGTTGCCACATGAAAGCGAGCGTTAAACATACGATCCCCCAACTCCTGCAAGGAAAAAAATATATATAAAAAAAAAAACCTTTACCATTTGATGTTCGATATTAATATTTCTAACGAAGATCATAAGTAGAGCAAATAAAAATAAATAGGAAAAAAATATGCACCAGCCAAGAGCAACAAAAGCCAAGGGGAGCACAAGCGCTTGAACACCAATCCCTGAGCTGAGAGCGTGAAATGCTGCATAGTACGCGTTTCCATTCCTAGACTCGGTTATAGGCAACCACTCCTCCTGCGGGTTTAGCCGCGTGAGGTGGCCGACTTCCTCCAAGCAAGTCCGCACGGACGAAAATGCCCTCTTCATGGGGCTAGCTAGAGGGGTCATCACCCGCGCTATTGATGGGCTTTTGGGGGAATTCACTTGGAATGGAGGCGTTGAGATCACTGGGTGCTTTCTCTCAGGTTGCCACGGCACTAGGATTGAGTTCACTTCAACCGATGACTCGAGCGTCATTTGTAAGATTTGTATGGTTTGATCAATCTTAGTATCGTGTGTTCGTGTTTAGGTTAAATTGGTTTAAGCAATGTGGAAATTATCTTGTGAAGTATTTATAGGAAAAATTAAGGAAATGGTTGGTAGATTCGGGTAGATGCTGATTAGACTTGCATAACCCTTACTTTTTAAAAAGTTAATACTATTTTCTAAAGCTGTATTTATTTAATTATATGTGGAAATTCGCATAATCTACACATGCATGCAGCGAGGGGCGGAGGAATAAAAAAAATCAAATATCGGGCACGTAACGTCACAAAAAATATTATGAGCAATAACAGAATCCAGCAAACAAAAATAGTTCGATATTGTATGAAAAGTTACTTAAAATTCGTTTCCTATGAGTAAATTACATGTCAATAATAAAATGATATTTACGTATTCATCCTGTTGGTTATGCTTTCATTGACATGAGCAAGAAATTCACCTAATGACTTCCAAGCACATACCCACCAGCACATCTATCACCTCCTCTATTTCTAAAATTTAAATACACTATTTGCATCCTCAATATTAATAATTTTATCTACAATACTTCTCTTATTCAAAAAAAGTATTATTTTCCTCCAATCCTAATAATAATATTTTGACAACAAAAATCTTCTCTTTCCTCTTTATAAATATATTTTGATTCATCTGCTCCACGCACGTATAAATGTTTATGCATATAATCTGAGAAGAAAATAGAGTGGGGTGAGTTGTAAAGAGAAGGAGCAATGGCAGAAAGGAGAAGAGTGGAGGAAGAAAAGAGAGTATCGCAGCTGGCTGTGTTTGGAGAGAGAAAAGGAAAAGGCGGTGAGTTTGTGATTGTTTGTTATATAGATATTATATATATATTATTTAATTTAATTTTGGAATTTAGATAGATAAGCTGGTAGAGCACTCCTCTAAATTTTATTTCTATTGTAGCATAAGAAAATAAATTTAAAGAATAAATGCAGATATACACAGAAGGTCAGTAAGAACGCCCTAAGAATATAAAAAACTCTTCAAATTATTCAGCCGGAATTCACTATAACCAATTTGTGTAAAACTGATGGATAATATTTCAACATTAGTGGTCTTGCATGCATATTTCATATACATATTTAGCGGTTCTTACGTAAATAAATGCATAACATGCATCAAAAGACCTATAAAATCACTGAAACGCCCGGATAAAAGTTGCAATCCAAATGAAATTTTCATTAATTTCCAAATAAATAAAATAAAATAAAGTTTTCATTGTTAAAGTTTCCTTGCGGTAAAAAGGATAAATCTTTAACTTTCAAAAAATAATTTTTTTTTTTTTTTGACTAGTCTCACTCTGGCTGCTATAACTAACTGCCCAATTATAAAAGGGCTAATTACAATAGCATGTCCCCACAGTTTCAACCTAAATTCTATTTAGTCTCCATTGTTTTGATTGAAACCCTACTAGATGCTTAATTTTGAATAACTGCCATAATTAGTTCTTATTATGGAAAAAATATCATTTTAATGATGAAAATCATTAGCGATAAATTATATTTTTAAAGTAATTTACGTTGATATTGTATCTCAATTTAAGCTCTTTATGATTTTTAATATGAGAAAATTTTACATAGGTGACCAAAGCGACACTTTTCTTAAGATACCACATTTATTTCTTTTAAAAATTATTATCTTTTAATTGAAACACAGGGATCAAACCGAATAGGTTGAAATTATGGGTGTAATTAGCTTATCGGGTGAGGTCATTTCTAAATAGTTATGTGCTTTAATTAATTAACTTTAATAAAGACAACCAATAATCACCATTGCGGATAGGAATTTCGTACGGTTATGATTATCCAGTATCCTCAAATAAGATTTTAAAAATAAAAATATTATGATTTTCTTTTTGTACAGAATATTATTTGTAGAAAACTTATCCAAACAGATCTTAGAGGATACTGTAGTTATTATTATGAATTATTTAATTCTATCTTAATAATTATTTTGTGAAAAAAATGAATTAAAAGCATGTTTTATAGAAACATGATAAAACTGGATGTAATTTCAATCCAGATTGGATAAATTTTGGTCCAAATTACTTGAATGGTACGATAAAAAGCTATTTTAAGATTATATAGATTATTCAATACCCAGCATTTTAATTTGATTTCATTTTCATCTATCGATCATCAATAATGTCAATTTATGCACATTATGAACATAGTATTTTGAAAGAAAACAACATATTTTACCAAATGGAAATTTCAAAGTAAATCCATTATATTGTGAATAAAATTTTTATTTCACCAAAATGGACAATTATTGAGAGCAAGTAAATTAACAAAATAGATTTCAGATTGAATACTATTTTCCAGCCAGAATAATCTTGAACGTCAGTCTTATATACTTTTCTATGATGGTTTCCTTTGATTTAGTGTGTGGAAGTTAATATTCTCCTGGCCACAAATAAAATAATACGACACATTTTTAATTTGGAATGTAAAAAAATAATTGAATATTTTATTTTCATTTATGAAAAAAATTGTGTTATATATTCCAATATTACCCCTTCACAGAAGGACAGATAAAATTGGTCCACTCAAAAAAGTTTATAAAGTAAGGGCTAAAATGAAAGCTAAACCATTTCTAATTTAGAAAGTAAGGCCAAACAAGTTTACGAAGTAAGGGTTAAAATAGGAAGGGATTATCGGACATAGATTTTAATAAAAAAATTTATAAATATTTTAGGCCGTTGGATCTGAAGTAATCAATGGCTAGGATGTATCCTCTCTCTCCACTTTCTTTTTCTATTTTTTCGGATATATCATAGTCATTGATTGCTTCAGATCCAACGGCTTAAAAAATTTATAAATTTTTTTATTAAAATCTATGTTGCATGATCCGCTCCCGTTAAAATATTATGACACAATTCTAAATTGGAATCCAATTTGAATTTTGAAAGCTAACCATCATAAATGGAAAGAGTTAGAATTGTCAATCTATATTTCAAAACATTTATAAAGTAAATTTATATTATTAATTAAAATTAAATATTAAGTCAAGCCATCCAATAATTTATGAAGTATTGCTTTTCAAAAGCAAGCCTCCGAAAAAGTTTCAATTGTCTCACAAAAGTTAAAGAGTATTTATAGTCTCAAATGGCGCTTACCACAACTTTATCTTTCTAGCAATCACCAACTACTACTTTTTACAAAGATAAATCAATAAAAAAAATAGCAGAATATATATGATCACTAACATTTGTACATTCCATTAATTTATTTCCACATGCTATAATGATAAATTATAATCACCACAAGCTAAGGTTTCTTCCTTTGTTTAGTTAGAGTTTTCAAGCAAAACAAATTGGTTTTGTTCTGCTTATAAAAATAGTAATATACATTCAGTTGAAATTTATATACCTTATTCAGGCAAAACTATAAAAATCTCAGCTTAATTAAAAATTGTGCGATTAAATACAATTCAACTTTTAAACAAAAAAAAAAACACAGCTTAAAATCTATAACGAAACAAACCTATAGATTAATGCTATCCATTAGTAGTGCTTGTATTAGATAAAGTTTTTTATGATCTTTGATTAGCTTTTCCTAATTTGTTATGTTTGGCTAAGAGATAGTACCAAAGAATAATTGAGTTTGACATAATGATATAGTATATTATTACATAAGAAATAATTTAACAATGTTAATTTTTTAGGTAAATAGTGGAGTATTATTCAGGGATTACGCAGGCTTGTGATGTCACTTCTTAAGTGAGAGGAAGAACTAACTTTACTTTATTTTTTTTTTATTTAAATATTTAAAAGAAAATAGCCACTATATGTAAAGTAACTTTTAAAAATTTATATATTTTTTTACTAAACATTGGTTGAGTTGATAAGAATCAAATATTTATTAAAATGAAAATATAATTTCGAATTCCAATTTTGCCATTGGATTTAAGAGACGATCTGTAATTATCACATTACAAGATGATGGAATTGGATAATGTTTATGACAAAAAAAAACTTATATTTCATACTAATTAATTAGAAGTTCCGTCTAAGTTCATCAAGGTTGTCTGCCCACTTCATTTTCACTTTCGAATTATCGTTTTCAACTTTGGAAAAAAATATTTCTAAAAAGTGACTTTTTAAGGTTTGCTTCTAAATACAGTGAACCTACTGCAGTTAAAAAAAAAAAAAAAATC